>KN482293.1:0-13669 GCA_000787095.1 Periophthalmodon schlosseri | reverse complement strand
CTGGCTCTGCGGGAGGCAGCTGTGGGCTGTGGCTGCCAGGGCCACCCTGCCGGCCCCTTTCTGCTCTCATGCACCCACGGTGTGGCGGGGGGCCGTGTGGCCTTCGAGGCTGAGGTGTGCCATCTTTCCACGAGCGGCTCAGAGACTTCTAATGGGGTGCGCTACACACGACTTTGGGGGGCACCGTTAGCTTTTCGGGACATTGCCACTCAAATCTCTAAGGACCTTGAACTCTGAGGGTGCATTAGTGTGTGAGAGTGTGTGTTTTGTGTGAGCAGGTGCTTGTGTACTTGTGTGTGTGCTAAAGAGGGCTGGGCAGTAGCAACTACTGAAGAAAAATATCCGAGAAGGGGCGAGGGGCTGGACCCAGGACAAAGACTTCTCCTTCTGTCTCTTTCACGCTGACGTCCCATCTCCTGTACACGCGCACACACACACACCTGACTGTGTATTCTCAGACTGAGGCAACCCCTCCATCAACAGCCCCTCCAGCGATGTACCACTGGACCTGCGTCAGAGGGAGTTTAGTTTGAATATTTTTTATTGCTACTCTAGCCATAATGACTCTTTATTTTGTTATTTATTGACCTGATCATAGTTTTACATGAGTGTCACCTTCACCAGAGGAATATCATCTCGTATACTGGATGCCACTGACCAGCCAGTCTCCCTTTTTAACTAATTTTATGTCACTTTTGCATAATACCCCCTCCCCCTTTCCTGTTTTGACAAATACTAAGTGATTATCTGCTGACTTTTATCACATTGGGACATTGTGAAAACGCAGTCTTATAAGCGACAATAGAGGCTTATGATGGCTGCATTTAATTAGGATCAGTGGGAGCAGGGTTGACAGACCAACTGGAAAACACCAGACTGACTTCAGATTAAAAAGCCAATGAAAAGCAGATGCCGAATTTAACTAGCCAATAAATGTATTGTGCACTAAATAATATAGTTTACTGTAACTTCAAACTTTGCAACCTGCTAGCATGTTTGCTGGGGAGCTTTGTATCTGGAGTTATGTTGCTAAAAAAATGAAAGCCATTGGCACATTTCAGCTAATATATTGGTTTTAATATTGTTAATTTATAAAGTGCTTGTTAAAATATTGTAGCAGCACACAAAATGGCTTCTATGACAATTCCACTGCTACTCTTGGCTCAAACATGTCTGTCAACACTGTCTTCACTTTAAAATCAAGTGTGAACAGAACCCAGTTGTTAGGTTACCTTTGACTATTGTAATAATGGACATACTCATGTGCAATGCAATTATTTATTCCTATTGAGTGCCATGTGATCTCGCCTCAGGCCTCTTCTCAGTTCATTGATGGCAAGCACCAAAAGCGGATAAGCCAAGTTGCAACACCTCTCAGATAACACACTCCTGTTTCAACACTAGCACACACAGTTTCTTGTTCTTCTCGTGGCCCTGTCCCATATACCGCTCCGTCTATTATTGATGACTATGGGCTGTAGGAGTGTGGGGAGTGGACTGGCATAGTATGGACGTTGTTTCTTTACTTGTTTGTCCAGTTGCCTTTAAAGTGAACTACCCCCAGCGCCTTAAAAAGAGGCCGAAAAAAAGTGAGAGTCTACAACTGTCCCTCCCTATTTTTAGTGAATAATGTACTGTGATATTTACGTAGGCTACAGAGGTCATGTTGTTTGGCTGCTGAGTTACTGTTAATACTATCTCTTAGTTGTGGCTTTGCTCCTTGTCATAAACTGTCCCGACATTTGCCAGGGAGCTTTGGTGTCCATCACGTCGTAGGCCTATGTATCACTGACTTTTTCTATCGTCACAACTTTGAGCATTGGGACTTCCTATGCTCTTTGAGGCCGTGCTTTTGTTTGGCAGGGAAAATCATTCATCCATCGCTCACATACGTTGTACAACCATCTGTGGCATCTCGACTGGCACAGCTGGTGTTTGTCATTTTTTTGGCCCCATCAAGAAAATATGGGCAGAAAAGTGTCTGTCCATGTCCTCTCCTTGGACGTTTTTCATTGTGGTGTATATTAGCATTAGGTAATATAGACCTCAATGCACTTTGCTTTGACTTGAATCAGCTCCTTCCAGTGTACCTGTATAGGTAATACCAAGAACTAGCCACTGGAGGGCGCCAATGTCTTAAATGTGAAACACTACAATTTGTGGATATTTGCACAGGTACTTTATTTATTTTTTAGAATAATATCATTAAAACAGGATTTATATCAGTCAATTGATGGCTGTATATAAAATATATAAATATAGTATATATATTAGAGCTCAAGGTTTATTTATAGCTAGAGCAAGGGGAGTAATTCTAGTTTAAAGCAGTCTCTGTCAGTGACAATGGGCAACAAATCAACCTGCAATCCTGCATGACTTCAGAGTTTGAGGTTTTAAAAAAGACGCACATCTAGGATTGGAAGCTTTGTGAATTGCACAAAATGTTTAGAGACATGAATTATTACTGTCAAACTGGTGCAGGTTTGAGCGCCACACCCTTCTCTTATTCAGTAACTAAACAAAAATGAGGGCTGGATACAAGTTGGTAAACGTACTTCATCTCAATTGTAAGTGGAAAGATTGTTTGTTCATTATATGGGTTTTAAAGTATTGAGGGACAGTATGTCATAAATACACTTGAATTTAAATATCTCTCTAAATGTCTCAAGAGAACCGCAGATTCTGGGTTCCTGTTAAGCCATAAAAATATTACTGGGCTGTCTCCTGTTCATCAACTGAGTGAAAAGCATTGAAGTCTGTTACAAGATACATAAACTAGTAGAACAATCTATTCTTAGTACAATATGGAAGATCTACTGTGAACTATTGTGGAGTTGCAATGACTGAGGACTTGTATATGACTTGATGTATAGCTGCTTGGGAGACAGAGTGTTACTGGTCTGGCTGCTTTTGGGTACAGTATTATGACCCAGTGGGCTCAGTATTTAACATGCATTGTCATTTTGAATCTGTTTTTGAAAGAGGTTTATGTTATATGCAAAAAGACTGAAGAACACTGACAGTTTGACCTGTATGAGTAATTTTACACTGTTGTACTGTTCAATTCCTCCCCTCAAAAACAAACTTTAAACCGATATCGAGTGGTTGTGGTAAATGCGGGAAGTTTGGAGCTGAAGTTGAATAAAACTCACTGATGTTGGCAGCTCTTTGTTATCCTCGTCTCATGATTTGGAACATTTTAACTGTCATAATTTGCATGTCATGATAATTACTCAATCTATGAATAATGAATGAATAATCTATGAAAGCTGGAACAATATATTTTGGGGCTCAATATTTATCGTGTGTACAGTTTTTTTGTAAAAGTGGGGAGATTTTGGGTATTTTTTTGTTGCAGAACAAAAACATTTGAGCTGTAAAAGGTTGAATAAGTGACACTTGTGTGGCTAATTACTGGAACATTCTGTTGTTTATTTGTTGCAGCTCAGGCCTTTTAATGATATTGTCTATTTAAAAATGCTTTACTGGGATTATCTTGCATTATTATTATTATTGTATCAGTGGCATAAAGTAGTTTCTTTTTTTAGCGCAATATTTCTCTAGCAATATATCTTGCTTCAAAATGTGTTATTGTGACAGGCCTCGTCATAATTATGCCAATTTCACACAGACGACTCTAAAATGGTTTGTTGTGTTGTTACTTGGGGTACATTTTATTGAGCAATATGAACAGCTTCAATAATCCATATTTTTTACAACAAAAACTTGGTGATGCCACTTGTGCCAGGCAAACCCAGCTCAGTGGAGGCTGATCCCAGGATGTTACCAACCAACACAAGAACGTGAAAAAGGACACAGGACGGTAAACAAGGCTGGAAGGAAGTAAAGCAGGAGAGCAGAGTCAAGAGTCTCTGAGAGCGGCTGTTTCCTCTGCACTCCTGTGGGAGATGTGAAAGCTTTGGAGCAGTGTCCACTTTACTTCTGGGCGGGGATCATGCTGTCGATGGCCTCGCCCTTCTCCAGCTTCTTCTCCATCTCAACCATGAGCTTCACACCATCAACCACCATCTGCACCTGCTCCACCTCAGAGGAGCCCAGACGGTCAGCATTGGAGATGTCGAACACACCACCCACTGAGGCAGTGTCCACGCCACCTGGAAGAAAGGTTAAAGGTTAAATTTAAGGTCCACTGAGCACATAATACACACGTTATTTAATATATCCATGAAACTGTACAGACCTGTGCCACGCTTCTGCAGACGCAGCCTGGTGAGGATCTCCTCGAATTTGGGGTGTGTGCTGAGCTTGGGCAGCTTGACGTGGACGCCACCACGCAGGCCAGTGCCCAGGTTGGAGGGGCAGGTCAGGATGTAGCCAAGATGCTCGTTCCACATGAAGCCGTGGTTGTGCTTCTTGAAGATCTCCTCAATCTAGGGTTAATAGCATTATTTTAGGTTTCCCTTAGGAGAGAAAACTGTTTACATTAATCTATGATGTGTGCGACTGTGTACCTTGGTCAGGCCAACGCAGAAGCGTCTGAACACCTCCCTCATGTTGCCGCCCTTCTGCATGGAGATGACACGCAGGTGATCCTCCTCGTTCACCCAGACCAGGAAGGTCTTTTCATCATTGTGCCTGAGAAAAGGATTATTTTAAAATTTCAAGTTACATCTACTAAAGTTACAAAAACAAGATCTTTTAAGAGTCCCTCACCAGATGCCTCTGGCGTCGGGCCAGTCACGGGCCATACCAGCGCAGGTCAGCAGGGGGGAGACGGGCTTGTCAAACAGGAAGTGATCAGCGATCAGCTGCTCCTGCTCAGCATCGGTCATGGACTTGAGGGGGTAGTACTTTCCCTTGAACTCACCATCCAGGCTGGTAAGAGCTGCAGAACCAGACTTTAGTCAGTCATCTTCTGGTGTAAGAACATCTTCTAGAAAACTTTTGAACTTACCCTCAACGGAGAGCCTCTCGATGATTCTGCGCTCGCCACGACTGTTGTGGGGGGGCAGGGTGAATCCCTTAATGCTGCGGCCGGTACGCACACGGCTGGATAGGACATAGTTGGGGTCCAGGTCATCACCGCCCTGAGAACAGAGTGACCAAAAGTGAGTACAAGGTAAACCTATTCACAGTCGTTTGTGTTCTAGTATACTGCTAGTATTCTCACCTTCAGGTTCTCAAAGTTCAGGTCGGTCTTGTGCTTGTCATCGGGCTTGTATCCACCATGACGGTCAGAGATGACGGGGTCCAGCAGATCCTTGAAGACTGTGTAGGACTCCTCATCACCAGCGACGCAGCCAACTGTCATGATGAAGGGGTGACCTGAGCAGAGGAGGAAGACGCAAAGGTGAGACAGGTACTCAACATGAGATAACTGTGTGTAATTATCTTTAATGCTTCTGTGATATTCTTACCAGGGTTGTCAACTCCAGTCTGGATGACATCATCCAGAGTGTAGCCGCTGGGGGTCTGCTTGTCCCTAAGCTTTCCATACAGCTCCTTGGTCAGGACCTTGGCCATATGGTTGTTGTGCTTGGACAGGTCGGGGTACTCCTCCTCAACTTTGTAGTTGAGTTTGAAGTTGTTGTGGGTGTTTCCGAAAGGCATGATTGCTTTTCTTACACTGCAGTGGAGACAGAATTTTGGTAAGTTTTAATTATAAATAATACAATAATACTATTAATACTGCAGCAATTGTAGCAATTTGTAATAACTGTATAATTGAAATCATATTATCTATCATATTATCTCATATTAGGTACAGGGCACATTATGCAAGACAGCTGCGGACTCGGTGCAGAAGAATTTTGGTAACAAGTGTCGCTCAATTCGTGAAGGCTCAGATATCGAGCTGAAATAGATGAGGGAGGAGCCCGTGTGGAAGGACTATCTTTAGCAGCAGTGCGCCTGACTTTGTACCCTTTCTGCAAAATGTCCCTAACATGTATGTGCAGCATTTGAGTTCTGCTGGCACCACACATCTCCAGGTCTCTGGTTCACACCTATTCTCCAACATGAACGAGCTGAGTTTTCTCACTGAACTATTCTCCACACCTCTCTTAAAACACACTACTACATAGAAATGTCTCAATTACATGCAGCAGCCCTTTAGACCACAATGTCACAAATACAGTACCTCTGTCGCAGTTTCCTTATTCATAAAATTTTATAAAATAGACCACCACAAAAGAGCTTATTGCATGTACGATTCATAAGATAATCAAACAATTTACAGCAAATGGTATAATCTGTAGTAGCTACCTAAAGAGTTAAAAACACCCTTTCTGCCCTAATATCTGCATCAGTGCCCTGGAGTTCATATTCTTCTAACATTTTACCAAACAATATATTTGACATGACTTTACCTTCACACCAGACAAGAACAGAGGTAACAGTCCTTGGGATCAGATCCTGTTCACCACAGCCAAAATAGGGGTCACCCAAATGTGGTGGCCACTGTTTCTGCTTTATATACTCGGACATGTGCAGCCATTGGCCTGGCCATTTTAGTGCCTGCTGGCCCCTCATTGGCTGGTACCAATGTACTCAGAGTGGGAACAATTTATGAAGGGCCACACTTGCATTTCAGTCATCTAAGAAGGGGGGCTACAGCTGACCCCCACCCCCCTCTCTCACCCACTGTGGCCCATACATAGCACCGCTAAGTTCATGTGAAAGAGGGAGCACACTGGTTTGGGGAATTTAAATTATTTGAACAAAGAAACACCCTTCCTAGGTTTACGCTATGGGCAGAGACTGTACACAAGTACAAACCCAGTACCATTACTTCAAAATTATAACATTGAAGTAGTAATCTAAACACTTAGTTTCAGTACTACTTGAGAGCTGTTTGTCCATTGCATTGACATTTTACTATTGGTGTAATGAGAGAGAAAAAAATAAAACAGTAACATTTCAAAATTAGAAACAATATATACATCTGAAAAGAAGTATCAGAAGTAAAATCAAATCCTTTTTATTACAGTGGAAAGTCAAACCCTTTCCTCAGGTGTACTGTTAGTTCAAAATAATATTAATTAAGTCAAATTAAAAGTAATTTGTGCAAAACTACCAGAAAAAAAAGAAAAAAAAAAAAAATCTCTGAAATGAATAAATAAACTAAATTCATCACTTACTCTTCATATAAATTCTGCTCTTACCATGTAAAGAATCGTTACTATTTGCATGTCACAGTCACATTAAAAATTAAACGTTTTTAGTCGCTTCATTTTGGGCTTATAACTTCAATAGTTTTTTGTTTGAAATCAAATCACAAACCTTTAGACACTTTGATTCAAGCCTGCTCAATTTGTTTAACTTGTTAACAGATATCACGTTTTTAGTGGGAGATTAAGTGACAGGTGGAACGTTGAAGATGGAAAATTAAGCCATATTTGACACTTCACAAACTCACCTCACTGATGGTTCACATTATCAGTGCGTTCACCAGTAGATTCTGAGTAATATAAATGCCACAGGAATAAAAAAAGATACCTTCTTCATAGCACCAAAATATGCATCATGTAAAAATGCATTTGCTACAAAAAGTGGACACATTGGTTTAGTCTTATGTTATGTATTTGTATAAAAGTTACATCATTATCTGTAATGATTTCTTGTGAGTGTTAACATTGGCAGCTTTCCAGCTCTGGGGCACCCCATGCAGCCGCGCTTATGGGATGTCCCAGCTCAAAGTGGTGTGTCTGGATCACACCTGCTTCTTACAGTCGCTTATATGATTATCACTGTGTTCTGCCAGCGCAATAACAGTGTGCAGCCTCCTCCCTTAAATATCAGCCCTCCACTTTGTACTACACATCCACGTCACTGTTTGTCCTCTGGCCCTGTCCAAAGCAGGTTTAATGTCCACGGCTTCCACTGCCCTCTCCTCAGTCAGGCTGTGTCTCCTGTTACACAGCTGTCTGCTGTCTGTCCTTAAAATGAGGCGTGCCAAATTAGTCCCAAGACAGTTTCTGAGGTAAACACGACTTTTGGGTACTTTGGAGTATAAGTATGTGTAGATAGTCCTGTATCTGCCCTGTTTCAGGGAGTTGTACCAGAGAGTAAAGGTTAAAGACACCAGAGCCGGCAGCGGCCCGCTGAAAAATATCAGTGTAGAACACTTATGCAACAGAGATGTGATATGAGGACTCACCATACTGTAGCTACTGGATCTCTTAGTGTGCTCTGGATGCCCTGTCTCATAGAAATACTCCAAATGAAAGTGGGTAAATGTGCAGAATACTCTATACAGTGAGCACAGGGAATGGACTTAAGACTGTTTTGGTTGTATTGTATTACACTGGCAGTAGTATTGAATCTGTGTCTGCCCCACAGAGAGGGTCCCAGGAGGAGGATATTAGTTTGTAGTATTCCAGAACACCTTCTTGAAACAGTAACAGCGTGACCCCTGAGAGGAATTTGTGCCAACTGCCCTGACCTGTGTCAGAATAGCTCAGTGTCGCGCTGCAGCTGTGAGCAGCACTACATTCTATTCATTACATAAGGAAATTATGTCAGAGGAAATGTTCACTTTACAGAGATCCTTATGAACTGTGTAGAGTATTTTGGAAAGTAACACTGTGTACCTGGCAATAAAACAGCAACGTACCTGGCAACAAAACGTACTGAGCGGATAATAATATCATCTTTATGACAGTCTATATTTAATGCTTCCACCATCATATACTTTACCCGCTTTTATCCAAGTGAAGCACTGTTCCTTCCCTTATGTTTTGTGAGAGCACACACTGATGGTGAATTCTAGTGCAGAGCTGTACTTGCCACAGAGTCTGCAGACTCTTCATTGAAACCAAAGCTCCAGGGTCACGTGTGCTTGGAGTGGTCCGTTCGAGGCTATATTTGCCCTCCATCTGCAGCCTGTCACACAGGAGCCCCTGCTCATAAGATTAAATTTCATCGAGTCAGTTTTTTGAGATCTTGTCCTATCAGAGCAGGCACTTTATAACTTGTGTTAATTATCTGAACTAGATCTTTGCATTTTCCTAAGAACCATTAAGAACCATTGTTGTATTGTGAAAGTGAGACTGACCGAACAAACTTGAATGAAGCTCAGCAATGAATATGTGAGGTTGCCATAAATAATTGTCATGGAAACTCAAGTGAACCAAGAGGAACAATAAAGGTGTTTGTCATTTTAAACTGTTGTGAAGTTCATTTGGGCTGCAGTGTTTATTATATACTGCAGTGTGCAGTGCACAATCATGACCAGTCGACTGTTAAAATATCTGTAATTGTATTTTGATATTAGTAACTGCTGTTTGCACTACACAGACTCTAAAATACAAGACGTTTCATAACAAAGCCAGCAGCATTATTTAATCAAAATTAAAAAAAACAAAAACAATTAGCAATTTCTTATTTGTATCAATTAAACACTTGAGGAATTATAAGCCTTCACTCAACATATTTCAACCTTTATAAAATGTATTTTAAAAATCTCCATGAACAATAGAAATAATCGTTTGACTAATTGAGGAATTAAAAAATAATTGTTTCCTAGTCGACCACTAAAATAATGGTTAGTTGCAGCCCTTATGTGTTATGTTTATAATGTAGGCTATAATACAATTTTATAATGTGAAATGGTCACACTATGCGTTCCTTAGTATTTATCCAATATAAACGCTCCTGATAATGATTATGTGTGATCCCTCTACTACTGTAATGTTTTTTTCTCCTCCAAGAGCTTCACTGATCGCAATGGATTAACCTATTCATTGTTTGTGATCCAACTCAGAAGTCACCCCAATACCCACAATGCAAAGGGGCACAGTGCCATGACAGGTGTGAGCTACTCTAGTACTAAGAACAGGTGTGCAGTTGTTATGACGACCACAATTTTCACTGCATTGGGGATCAGAGTGGAGACATTTGTTTGTTTTTAAATAGCAGCATTAGAACATTTTAACACTTTGTACAAATGAGCGTTGATCCATTTCAAGTGCCATCGACATACTTAAGAGCGTATTTCTCCCCAGAGACAGCCTTATTGTGCTACAGACACACTGACGCAAGCACCTACAGATCAACACATGACCGACAATTGCCACTATTTTGTTACATAACTGCAGCTTCAGTCATACAATATTCTTACTCAAAACATAGACCAACCAGTCAAAGGAATATATGCTCATTGTTGACTTTAGTGAAACTTAGAGGGGGTATATACTGCCCCCTGTTGCTCATATGGCTTTGGTCCTAACTTGTGAACATGCACCAACAGCAGGTTGACCAGATTTTCAGAATTAAAACTGGGACACACCGGGTTGGAGAGATTGATAATAATAAACTTGTGAAAATACCATGTAATTAAGAACATTATTAAGCACTTGGTCCATTCTCAACTCAATTGTGAATCAGTAGAACATGAGAAACTTCTATCATTGAGTGCACATTTATCAATTCAAAACACAAAAAATCGATCTTTTGAATGGTGAAAAGTCCTCAAAATTGCGCATATAAACAGGAAACTGAAACAATAGGCTGTCAGTAATATTGAACACTGTCTTATTTTAATGTAACAAGTCAAACTAAGTTTTAACTCCCTTTAGAGTTCAACATTGCATTAATTTGTATGTCCTATGCCCTTTGAGTCTAACAATAGTCTATACCAAAAGGATCCACTTGGGGGAGACATTTTAGATTAAACGCAGCTCACTACTGTAAATTACACATTACTATAAATTACACATTTTTGGGGGGGTTGGAGGCCATATTTTCTACCCGTGGACCTTCAAACCTGTCAGTGCTTGTCATTGTAGTATTCATGGCAGCAGACCCATGTAAATTGTAAAATGTATAGCCTATGTGGTGTGTAAATTTCCATGTTAACTCTGCAGTAAAGGGTCAAAGTACAATGTAAAGACAGACAACTGATAAAACTGTAGCATTTTTCTCATAGGTGTGTCTGTCTGCTACAGCAATAAACACGAAGTTTAATCTACAAATGAATAGGATTTTTTTAAATATATAAATGAGTATGATAAATAGCCTAAATCAGCCACTCCCAAAGTCTCTCCCACAGCCACTCCCTTTTTAATCCAATGATCATGGGAGCTCCTGAAAATAATTCTCAGTCATTCTCGCTCACAAAAGAATCTGTTTTTTTCTCTTAGATTTACGCAACTAGATTATGGCTGCATGTGTATACTGATTTTAAGTAGTTAATCAAATATTATGTCAAATTAATTTCAAAAGCACCAAATGGAGGTGTTCCTTTCGGTGCTTTCTAGAATAAACAACCTTTTTTCCTTTAAGTGGTTGTTGAATACACAAGATTTGGGGGGACCCTGTAGTCCCCCTGATGCCCTCCAGGGGTCCCCGAACCCCACTTTGCAAAGCAATAGTTTAAATAAGTAAATTAAAGTAAACGCAGATCATCTTTAATATTAAAGGTTACACTGCCCTCTCTCCTGTACCTTTAAGAGGGCTGGATCACGGCGCTATGGTACGTGCGTTGTGCGCTCCCGTCAGGCTCCAAATGTACCTTTACTTCCTGATTGAAACCCTTGCCCATTGCACTGTACCGAGCAACAGCATGTCCTCCGGGGAGTGGAAGAAAAAGTGCGAGGATGAGTGGGGTCTGCAGGGCGCGCCGATGCCTGCGCGCGTGGACTGGAGATCTGTTTATGAAGCCAAACCGTTCACCAGAAACTTTCTGAAGAATCCATCTCCCTATGGTACTTAAAAAAAAATCACTTTAACGCCATAAAATGGGTGTGACTTTTACCATTGTCTCTGGAGTCTAAACTATTGTTAATATAATTTTTGGGACCTGTACCATACTGAAATTTAGCACAACTTTTTAGCTCATGGGAGTAGATTGCATAGGCTGACCTATGATGAGATATGAGATTTTCAAAATTAAAAACTGGGACACTTGGTTGGTAATAATACAATTGTGAAAAGAGCTTGTAATTATTATGCAACGTCTCTCACTTCTGAGAGACTTGAATAGATTATTTTGTGTTCTGGCCATGTTCAGCACAGTTTTCAAATTGGTCAAAAATAGACACCTGGGACATTTCTTGTATAAAACTGGGACAAATCAATCTGCTGGGACCGGAGACACTGGGCTCAAAACTGAGACTGTCCCGGGTAAATGGGGACAACAGGTCATCCTAAGATTGTACAATAGACCCAATCATTTAGAGAAGTTAGGTTACTGTTTTTGTGGTATGTCTGATGAAATCTTTTTTCTTTCTAAAATGAGTCTGTCGTCATGCAGGTTTGAGTCAGTGGTTGCTTGTTGGACAGTCTTATCATCTTATGCAAACCTCCCTTGCTCATCAATTATCATGATTCACCTGCAGCTGTAAAATTCTATTTCTTTCTGCTTTGTGCACAGGTTTAACAAAGGATGGTCCACCACCTGAACCTGATTTGCCTGAAGAACCTGACAGGGGGCCTCCACGCTTTATACCTGACGGTAAGAATTTTGCAGTATGAGGAAGGGCATCTGGCATAGATTAAACATTCTGTGTAACCTTCTTTATGAAAGATGTCCGTGTAATCCCTCAGTCATTCAGGTATGATTCATATTAAAAGAAACATTTATAATGTAAAAGCAAAAAGAAAAAAAATCAGATCTGTCAACTGGACAAAACGTTATCCAGTTGACTGATTTGAATTTTTCTTTTACTTTTTTATGAAAATTAGTCACCAACTGAGCAACATTTTACTTACGGTAATCATTTTGGGTGTGTTCACATTTGCACAATCACCACTGAGAACTAAACCAAGATCAAACCAAGCCTAAACCAGGACTAGAACCGGACCAAACCAAATCTACATATGGTCTTAAACTGTGCCCAAACCAGGACCAAACAAGTGTGAACGCTCCCCAAACTATGACCTTCTGGAAACACACACATGAATAATCTATAAACTCTATTTCACTGTTGGGCAGGTGACTTTAGTGGCTGGACCACCAGTTCAGAGGTCCTTCCTTATGATAGGAGTGGCATCCCAGAGGGAGCAGTGATCTGTGCCCTGCCTCAGGCCAGGCAAGTGCACTTACTATCTCAGGTTTGGTCTTTCAGCTTCAGTGATGCCAGTTTTAACCATAGACCAGGGGTCTGCACCCCGCGGCTTCGGCGCCTCATGCGGTTCTTTCATCCTTATACTGCGGCTTTGCGTGGCTTGGGAAAATAAATTATAACTATTTAACTGAAGTTTATTTTATTTGTGTTAGTTCTTTTTAAATTGTAGTTCTAAATTGGAAGATTATTGTGATCAATATTAAAATAAAATTGTATTTTATTATTTTTCGTCACTCAAAATAAGCTTCACACTTGTGGAACTATGTTAAAAACAAACACCGCTCACGCCTCACAGACGACAGCTTACAGTCCTGCGTAAAGAGATGGCCCCAATTTGCAGATGCTGTGCGCAGAGGTTCAGGAGCAGAAGTCTCTGTAGCGCATCATGGATTTCATAAGCAACACACTATAGTTGTTTATACAAAGCGTAAAGGTTAAAAAAAAAATTATATACAGTGTTATCTTCAATTTAGATGTCAAAAAGTATTTGTGGCTCCCAGTGTTTTCTTTTTTCTGTGGAAACCGGGTCCAAATGGCTCTTTGGGTGGTTGCCGACCCCTGCCATACACGGTATAAAGAATCTATATATACAGTTTATGGCTTTAACCCTAAAAATAAGTGTCTCTGCTGTAAGTGGCATT
>JACM01055744.1:0-24158 GCA_000787095.1 Periophthalmodon schlosseri | reverse complement strand
ATAATAATAAAATAATAATAAAATAATTTAATAAATAATAATAAAATGTGGTAATGCCTAAAACAATCTTAAGCATTTAATAATAATAATAAAATGTGGTAATGCCTAAAACAATCTTAAGCATTAATAATTTTTTTTTTTTTTTTTTTTTTTTTTTTTCAGGCTCAAAAACAAGAGTCCACAATTGAAACTTTACAAACTGAACTGGACCAGACCAATGAGGAGCTGGATAAATTAAACTCGTCTCATTTGGAGGAACGTGCTCAACTTATCCATGACCTCCAAAGCTGCGAACGTGAAATCGACAACCTCAAAGACGTGCTGTGCGAAAGAGACAAAGAAATCGCAACTTTAACCAGCAACATGACGGAGTACGCCGACCAAATCACCGAACTGAAGCAGGAAATCAGACTTAAAGAAAACAATTTGGTCCAAGTCGAAAACGCACTACAAAAGGCTGAACGAGACGCCATGGTTTTACGAGAGTCACAAAGTTCAGACCAGCAGGTTTTGCATTCTAAAATATCGGAAATGGTTGAGAAAATTAAGGATTTTGAGACGGAATTGACCAAAATGAAAGAAGAGAGAGATGCAAAAGGAGTTGAAATAGAGCAATTGGTTAAACAAACAGATGAGGACAAGAAATTGATTCAAGAGTTAAGATTAGATGTTCAAAAGCAAGCGAATAGTCACCGTAACCATCTGTCTGAATGTGAAACACATATTAATTCACTTAAAGAGCAATTAACATCTGCAAATAATAAGCTAAATCAAGCGGGAGAGGAGATTTCCAAGTTGAATTCCAGTCAGGGAACGCTGCAGGAAAAAGAGGAAATGTGGGAAAATGAGTTAAAATCCTACAAAGACGAAAATAATAAACTTTTAGCTGAAGTTGACAAGTTTAACTCAGAAATTAAAACTCTCAATGATGATTTTAAGGAAAAACTTGAGATTATAACAACGCTAGAGAGACGAATTGATGAGGAAAGGACAAAATATAATACAGAATTGCAAGAACGGGATTCGGAACACCAGAAGATAAAAAACGAACTGCAAAGTAAGTCAGAAAACATGTCCAAATTGAAAAATGCATTGAAGAATTTGAAATCAGAAAAAGGGCAACTGCAAGAAAAGATTACAAGTTTGAATCAGCAGTTTGATTTGGAAAAACAAACTTTAAATCAAGAAATTCAAGATCTCAAAGAAGAAAAATCTAAACTTGAAAATGAAATCGCACTGCATCTTGGCACGATATCTGAGCTTGACAATGAAAAAGTCTGTTTAGATGCAAAAATAGCCCAACTTGATGCAATGTATTCGGAAAATACAGCAACTATTGAAACATTATGTAAGGAAAATGATGATTTAAAAATTCAAACAGGCGATTTGAACAAAGTTTTGGAGCAGAGCACGCATTCAAATTCAGAAATGTTACTCGCCAAAACTAATGAATGTACGCACCTCAGCCAGATACTAAGAGAGAAGGAGGAGGAGATGACGAGACTGCATGAAAAAGTGAGCAATTTGAGTTCCAAAGTTGGGAATCTTGAGCAAGAGCTAACAGAAAAAGATAGTTGCATTTCTGAACTTAGAATCAAATTAGATGGGCTACAAAATCAGCAAAAGCAACTTGAAGAATCTTTGTCCAAAATGGAGCAACAAGAAAACAATTTCAAATCAGAATTGTTTCAAAAAGATGCAATTTTGAAAGAAAAACACTCAGAAAGCCTGAAATTTGAAAATGAAGCTACAAATCTGCAAAATGTTATATCTAAGCTAGAAAGTGACATAGAAGCACTCAACTTGGAAAAGTCAAAATTTCACAAACAAATTGATGAAAAGCATGAGGAATTCCAAAACTTGACCAAAGAATTCCAGAAGCAGAGAGAAGATTTGGACAATGCGAATGGTTTAGTGCAATCTCTCAAGTCTCAAGTTAGTTCAATGGAGGAGAATTTTAGAAAATTGCATTCAGACCTTGAAACTAGCAGAGCAGAATTCCTGAATTTGCAAAAAGATATGCAATCAACTATGGTGGAAAACCGTAATCTTTTCAATAATGTGGAATCCAAAAACATAGAGCTTGCACAGGCCATTGAACAGCATGCAAAGCTAAGCACTCAAGTTAGCAACCTCTTGGAAACCAATAAAAGATTTGAACAAGATCTGGAACAAAATTCACAAGAAATTAATGCGCTTAAAAGTGAGCGAAGTTCATTACAAGAGCAGATTTTGAGTGATAAAACACTTATTGAAGGATTGGTAAAAGAAAAAGACGACATTACGCTAACAATTATGAAGCTAAACAAAGCGCTAAATGAAAACGAAATCTTGAATTCTGAGAAAACAAATGAATGTGTGAATTTGCTGAGAGAGAAAGAAGAATTTGTCCAAAATTTACAAAAAGAAACTGGCGAATTGAAAATCGAAATTGATCGATTAAATGGGGCTTTATCAGAATCCAAGAACCAGCATTTGCAGCTTGAAGATACGGTTTCAATGCTGCAAGAACAAGGTGCTGTGCTAAAGTCTGCGCTAATGGAGAAAGACACTATGCTAACCCAGAAAATGGATGAAATTAAGCAACAAAATGAAGCTATTTCTACAATGCAAAAAGATCTAGATTTGCTTCGGGACGAGAGTCAACAAAAGACGAGACATATCGAACAAAAAGAATTGAATTTGACTGAAATGACCAAAGAACTACAAAGCCACAAAGATGAGTTGGACAAAAGGAATGAGTCTGTTTTGGCACTAAGCAGCCAGCTAGGTGCTATGAACGAAAATACAGTTGAGATGGAATCCGAATTGAATAACTTAAAAGCAACTATGGAAAATCTAACTTCTGAAAATGCACAGTTGGTTCAAGCCGCAGAGGAAAACAAAGCTAAAGTGGTTGATTTTGAAGATGGCATCCAAGTTTTAAAGAACCAAAATTCTAGTTTGAAGACTGAACTGCTAAAAAATGTAAGAGAATTGGAGACATTGAAGGTAGAGATTGAGAATTATAAAGCCATAGTGAAAGAAAGTGAAACTAAAATGTCTTTTTTATCTGATGAGCTTAAATTGGAAAGAGAGCGGCTTAGTTTGGCAGAGCAGGGCAATGAGGATATGCTAAAACAACAGCAAGATTTGGTCCAGAAGCTAAATGCTAAAGTTGGCGAACAGCAACAGAGAGACAGTGAGAATGAGAAATTGGTAGCGCAAGTTTCTGAACTAGAAAAATGTATTGAGGAATTTCAAATAACAGTTCAAAATCTTACATCGGAATCACAGTTACTGAAAGCAGCTTTGGAAAATAAGGAAAAATCAAGTCTGGAATTGGAAAATGCGTCATCTACTGCAGTCGAGAAGTTGAGTTCAAATCTACAAGACAAAACGGTTGAATGTGAAAGCTTAAAAGAACAGATTTCCAGTTTGGAGGAGGCAACGGCAAAGCTTGAGAGCAGTCTTCAAGTACAAATTTCCGAAACGCAAAAACTGCAAAAAGCATTGGAAGAGAAGGAAATTGTTTTAGCCGAGCAATCCAAAAATATCCAGAATTTGCAAAGGAGAGAAGACGAAGCACTGATGTATAAATCGCAGTTCGTGGAAAGCACAGAGTTGGTATCGAAGCTACAAAATGAATGTGGCAATTTGAGAACGGAAACACAAGAAACTCAAAGTGCCTTTAAAAATCTACAAGAAAAATACGCCACACATTTAGAGGAGTTGCAAGATGTCAAAAATCTACTGTCACAAAAAGACAACGCTGTTCTGAGTTTGCAGAAGTTACTCGAAAATGTAACAATTGAACAACAAAATGCCCAATCTACAATAGATAAACTAAAAATTGAGTTAGCAGATGCCTATAAACAGCTAGAAAACGCACAAAAAGCCAGCACTACGTTGGTCAAAGAGAAAGATGCAGCGCTAGCATCACATCAGGAGAATGTCGCTAAGCTAACTGTGGAAATAGACAGGCTAAAATTGCAGCATGTTCAAGTGGTGACCCAAATGGATGCGCTAACTAGCAACATCGAGCAGCGAGAGATGGCGCTACATGCTATCAACAACCAGTATGCAGCGCAAGCTAAGCATACGACGCAATTGGTAGCACAGATTCAAACGCTAGAGGAGCAGAATGCCAGGCTACAAGACAAAGCTAAAGAAATTGAGGTTGTTAGCAAGGAGAATGCTAAATTGCAAGAGCGGGTTAGAAAACTTACCCAGGAGAAGGAGGATTTGTTGACAAAACGGGAGCAAGTTGAGGAAAGCAAAGCGCTTAAGGAGCAAGAATCCAGCGACGCAATGGAGAGGCTGACCACCGAGAAGGAGAGCCTGCAAGCCAAGGTCAGTGCACAGAACGAAGACATATTAAATTTGAAAGAAAATATTGTTAAACTAGAACAAATTTTGCAAGATTCTGAGAAGGAGTGGCTTCTAGTTTTAGAGAAAGAAAAGCAAGATAAGAATGTGATAGCAGAGCAGTTAAAATGTGTTGAAAATGAGATTAAGTGTAAAGATGTTAAAGTTACTGCACTGAAAGAGGACTTGGATAGTTTGCAAGAGAAGTTGTCAGAGGCTGTGTTGGCTGTGAAGCAAGGGTCAGAGCAACTTTTAGCTAAAGAACAAGAAGCAACGATGTCTAAAGAACGGCTAGAAAATGTGTTGGCTTTAATACAAGAAAAAGACAACGTTAATAATTATTTGCAGCAAACGTTTGAGATTGTTGAAAGTGAGTTGCAGAGATTAACAGGCAGAACTGACAAATGTGACGATCAAAAAGAGAAAAGTACGCATTTACTGAGTTTGGTTCAAGATTTGGAGCAAAGTTACAATTGTGAAATAAATGCCTTAAAGCGTAGCTTAGATGATACGATTGCTAAGTTGAAAAATACAGAAAGCAGTGTTGAAAAAGGTGATTTTGAGAAGTGCCAGCAGATATCTGTACTGCAAGAATCGCTAAACCAAGTGCAAAGAAGACTTGATACTGAAGCGGAGAAGGTCCAAGAAGCCACGGAGAAATATGCCTTATTATATCAGGATGTTCAAGCTAAAGATGAGTATATCAGCTGTTTGGATGTTCAGATTGTCCAACAAAAAGAGCTACTCGCGGGTCTAAGTCAACAATTAAAAGAAAAAGACATGTCCATTGCACAAGTTATCGAAGCAGCTGCAAATGAAAGAGTTAAATATACAGAAGAAATAGCAGATTTGAAAGATAAACTAGAAAGATCACAAGATGAACTCAAAATTTCTGCAGAAAAGCGTCAAAGGGAAGCAGATTCAGCAAATTTGGAGACTGATAAAAAGATTGAAGAGTTAAAATCAGAATTGGCAAAAGCAACGAAAGAAAGAGACGTGGCTAAGAAGAAATTACAAGCTGCGTTGGTTGTTCGAAAAGAACTCATGAAGAAAATTGAAATTTATGAAAATGTGGAAATTGGTTATAAAAGTGAATTGTCACAGTTGAATGAACGGTTACAGGAATTGGAAAAACAACTTGAAGAGGGACAGAAAAAGTATGATGAAAATATTGGTCAGAAAGATAAAGAAATCCAAGAATTCCAAGCTAAAATGTATGGATTTGATCTGGAAATTGAGAATTTGAAGACTGTGATAAATGATAAGGAATTATGTCTGTCTGAGATGGATTCCTCTATCCAGCTACTAGAAGCTAAACTTATTGAAAAGGAGAATGTACTTGGGCAAGAAAAAATCAGCTTAATTTGTCAACATAACACAGAAATTGGAAGTCTCGAGACAGAAATCCAAAGTTTGAAAACAGTGATAGAGGACAAGGAACTAAGCCTGGTTGACGCAATGCAAAAAGTGGACACAAATAATTCCACAATTGAGCAACTTCAAGCTAACCTGACTGAACTACAGCAAGAAAAAAGCAACTTGATGCTAAAATTGGAAGAGGTTCAAAATGAAATCAAAACTGTGTCCACTGCATCCACTTCTGTAGCTGAATTTGAGAATGAAATCGCCCAGCTGAAAAAAGAGAAAGTCACAATGCAGAAGAAGGCACAAGCGGCCATGTTGGCTCGCAAAGAGACACTGAAGAAATCCCAGGAAAATGATAAGAAGCTAACGCAAGAGATAGCAGAGTTGAAGGAGGAATACAGCAAACTTATGCTGCAAAGTGATGAGCAAAAAGTGGTGAGGGAAAACTTGGAACAAAAAGCTGATGAAATTCAGAAATTATCAAATATGTATAAAACTGAACTTGAAGATTTGAAGCTACAATTTGAGCAAAGAGAAAGTGAATTGAAATTACATCTTGAAGAAAAAGAACGCCAATGCCAAACTTTGTCAAATGAGCAAAATGAACTTGCAATGCTCAAAGATAAAATGGATACATCCCATTCAAATGAACTGGAAGTATTGTCAAGTGAACTCAAAACTGTTAAAACTAAAATGGACGACCTGCTTTTGTCCCATTCAAATGAAATCAAATCACTGAGACAACACATGGAGGAAAGAGAGAGAAATATACAAGATTTGAAGTTGCAGCTTGAAGAAAAAGAAAGCCAATGCCAAACTTTGTCAAATGAACTTGCAATAGTCAAAGATGAAATAAACATGTCCCATTCAAATGAACTGGAAGCATTGAGACAAGAAGTAGTGGAGAAGGAGAGGAGTCTGGGCAATTTCAAAATGGCTCTTGATGAAAAAGATAGCCAGTGCATTTTTTTACAAAATGAACTACAGCAAATCAAAGTCAATATGGATAACATATCTTCATCCTATGCAAATGAACTGCAATTGTCAAAACAGCAAGTAGAGGAGAGAGACAGAAGTCTGCAAGAATTTAAATTGGTGCTTGAAGCTAAAGAAAGCCAGTGTCAAATGTTGTTAAATGCACAGTGTGAACTGGAACTGCTCAAATCAAAAATGGAAAACACGTCACTTGAAATGGCCAGAAAGGATGAAGATATTGCCGTTTTGAATGAGCAGATTGAAGAACTAGATTCAAGACTTAAAATTTTCGAGCTGGAGAAAGCACAAAAACAAGCGGAAAATGTTACAATTCTGGAAGAGCTGGAAGTGGCACGTCAGGATTGTGATCAGATGCGACGGAATTTTGAGAGGGAAAAACAAGAAAAAGAGAGATTGACTAAAGAAATGACTTTGCTTAAGATGCAATTGGTTGATACTGAAAAACAAATTGGAGATATTGAAGAAAAAGCGGTTGAAAAAGCAAACTTTGACATGATATTAAGTGAAAAAGATGAGGTAATCTCACAAAAATCTGCAGAAAATCTACTGATTCAAAATTACTTAGAGGAAATGCAACGAGACAAAGACATAATAGCCACAAAACTTGCAAAAATAAATCAAAATTGCACAAAGCTTTCAAAAGATTTAGAATTGGAGAGACAAGCGAAAGAAAATGCGTTGGGATTAGTTGACAGATTTAAACAAGAGATTATGCTGCTTGAGAGGCAATTGAATGAGTCCCAAAAGCAAAATGTTGAACTTCAGGAAATGAGCAAGGAGAAAGCGGCGGCCATATTGGAACTGTCTGAAAAGAATGAGCTTATAGCAGCACTTGAAAAACAGTTAGAGCAACAAGTTAAAATACATGAGGTTTCAGTTGAGAAGATGAAAATTGAGATGACCGAGGTGCAGAAATCTAGTGAAGACATTACTAAAATAAAGGAGATGGAAAACAAAATAGGTCAACTAACAAAAAAACTACAAGCAGCTTTGGTGTCGAGAAAAGAACTCCTTAAGGACAATGCTAAACTTAAAGAAGATGTGGAATTACTGTCTTCAAAATGTGATGCAAAAGAGGTGGATTTCCAGGCCGTAGAATCGTCAAATTTGAATCTAAAACAACAGAATTCTGATTTGAAAAATGCTCTGGAAATTCTAAGAAAGGAGAAAGATCATTTGAAAGCAGAGTTTGAAGCGATAGTTATTGATAATCGTAACTTGTCTGCAGCTTGCGAAAGTCTTAAGCAAACGATTGAAAATATTACGCAACAAAAGCAAGCATTTTCGTGCCAACTGGAATCTCTTAAAGATTCGGAAACAGAGGAACTGACAAAATGGAAAACCAAACATTCGGAATTAAAGCAGGAATATGAGTCTCTACTACAGGCGTATGAAAATGTGAGCAGTGAAATGGACAAAATGAGGCAACTTTTGGAAGGAGCAAAACGTGAACGGCAAGAAGCGCTCCGGAAAAACCATAAATTGGAAATGGATTTGGAAAATTTGGAAAAGCAGCTTAAGGATTTAGAAGAAGAGAATGGAAAATTAAGAGACGGGGTGCAAGGAATTTCTCAGGATAAAATCAGAAGAATTACAGAATTGGAAGAGGAGATTAAAATAATTGGACAATTGGAAAGTGAACAAGCAAGATTTTTGGAGTTGATTGAAGATTTGAAGAAAAAAGTTGATGAGTTAGAGACAGAAAAACTGAAATCGGTTGAAAATTTAAACAAAGTGACATATGCTTTGGAAGAGAAACAGCAAGAAGCGAAACTGTATGCAGAAAAAATGCAAACCAAACTGGACGAAGCCTTAAATTTGAACAATTCTCTTACTGTGCGAATCGAAACTCAAAAAACAGAACTTGGTGCTCAAATTGAAATCAACCAAATTCTGCAAAACGAAAAGCAAAATTTGGCAGAAAAAATTGACAAAATACTAAACGACCATGAAGTGGAAGTGACAATGAAAGAGGAGGCCATCAAAGAATTGAATGAACTTATCGCTCAAAACACGAAAGAGACAATTAGCTTGAATGAAAAAGTTCGCATCCTTGAAGATGACAAGTCTTTGCTGCAAGAGGAGCTTGAGAACGCACAAGAAACGTCTGATAAAGTTAAGAACGAAAACGAATATTTGGAAACTGTAATTCTTAAAAATTCAGAAAAAATTGACGAGCTAACGGAGTCTATAAGCACGATGCAGAGCCAAAGCGCGCAGTTGTCTTCGCAGCTAACATCAATCAAAGAAATGAGTGACAAAATCAGGCAGGAAAAAGAGCAGGAGCAGATTAAATTAGTGAAAGAATTTGAGGAGAAACTTAAAACGATGCAAAGAGGCAACGAAGGATCCAAGAATGTCAGAAAGGAGCTGCAGGAGTTACTAAAAGAGAAGCACCAAGAGATAAATCTATTGCAACAGAACTGTATCAAGTCTCAAGAAGTCATACTAAACCTGGAAAGTGAACTCAAAATGTCCCTATTAAAGTGTGAGCAATCCAATAAAGACCTTAAACAACACGTGGAAAGGATATCTAACTTAGAAGAGAGAAAAAAGCAGCTTGAAAATGAACTTGCAACCTGCAAAAGTCTTTTAAATGACGCAAAAGATAAGATATTGAGATTTGAAGCTGAGCGCGATCAGTTAAGAATTCAGCTGGAGCAAAGCAAAAGGAGGGAGCAGGAGAAGTTATCGAAAAATATTGAAGAAGTTGATTTGTTTGTTGAGAAAAACGTGTTACAACAGCAAATTGCAGATCTCAAAGTGTTAAGCAACACTGAAAGCCAAAAAGTTATTGAGTTACAGCGTAAAATGGACTCACAAGAGCTGCAGATAAGTACTTTGAAACGAGACGCCGAGACAAAGGACACGAAACTGAGTGCGCTGACGTTATCAGGTGGAAGCGATGCTGCTAAAATGTGGAATGATTTGTACCAAAAAGCACTGAGTGAAAAGGACAACCAACTTCTCGAACAGGGATTTGTTATAAAACGATTTTTGGAAGAGACTAGATTAAAGGAGAAAGAATTGAACGAATTACAAGTGGCGAAGTCAAAATTGGAGCGAACAATAAATGAGTACTCTGTGGCAGCCGCTGCGCACCAAAGACAGCTGTTTGTAATGAGTGCTAGCAATGCAGAGCTAACCGAGATGCTAGAAGTGCTAACTGCGCAGGTTAACGAGCTAACTGCGCAAGTTGAAAGATTGGAGCAGGATAAAAACGTATTGACCAAACAAGTTGTGGACAAAGAAGATGTGATTTCTCAAATACAGCTAAAGTTGGAGCAGATAGAAAAATTATATAGTGATTCTGAAACGCAGTTGAATTCATTACAAACTCAAAATGATAAACTCCAAGTGGAATTTGACAAGCAAGAAGGTATTTCTCAACAGCTGAAAGTCATTCTCCAAAGCAAAAATTCAGAAATCTCATCTTTACTGTCGTGCAAGGAGGGGCAGATGTCTGGGTATCTCGAACAACTCCAAGCTAATTACCAATCGCAAATGTCCGTGTATGAGGATAGGCTAACCTCAGCGCGCTATCAAAGGGAAAAATCCACCAAAGAAATAAGAACTCTAGAGGCGAAAGTTAAAAGTCTGCAGATTCAAGTCGGCAAAGCTGTTCAGGAGAAGAATTCCATGGCGGGAAAGATGGAATCGTTCAAAAATTCACTGGTCTCTTTGCAAAACGAAAGAGAAAAATTGATGTCAGAATATAAACTTCTTGAAGCAAAAAATCAGATGGGTTTAACAGCTAAAACTGGGGGAGAAGCAGGAGCTACCAAAGGTTTAAAACATGAAATTCGAAAACTTCTGCACCAAATGGATGATTTAAACTCTGAAAACGCAATGCTGAGGGCGCAGCTAGTTCGTTACAGAGAAGATTTGAACCAGGTCCTCTCCTTAAAAGACAACCAGCTGAAAGTTCTGCTCAAAAAACAACAGGATACAATCAAACAGCTTGAAAATGACAAGATGGCGTCCGAAAAGCAAATCCGAGAAGCCAGATTGGATTTGGAAAAGAGAGAAGAGGTGAATGAAAATTTTAAAACAGAAATTTCCAAACTAAGAAGTCAGATTTCAAAATTGGAACATGACCGGAAGGAAATGACAACATCCAGTGAAGGAAAAGTGATTGTAGATTTACAGAATGCGGTTGTAGCAAAAGCAGCGGAATGCAATGATCTCCAACAAAAACTTACATCTGAGAAAAATTTGAAAGAGGAATTAAGAATAAAACTGCAAAAAATTGAAAACGAAACTGACAAAAAGCTAGCTGAAGCTGAGGATAAGTACAACAACGAACTGGATAATTTTGAACGCGAGGTGAATTTGATGCGAAACGAGAAGGAAACTGCAGACCAAAGAGTTGCCGAACTCGCAAAAGATTTACTCGAAATTGAACAACAACTTACAGATGCAAAAACCCAAAACAACAATTTCAAAACACAAAATGAGTCCTTGTGTAAATCTATGGCCGCTCTGCAGAATGACCGCGACCAGCTTATCGAAGACTTTAAGATTTTGAGAAACAGATATGACGATGAGCTTAGAGAGACCCAAGCAAGTCTGAAGAAGATGGAAAACAAATTTACAGACGCAACTTCGGAACTTTCAGCTTTTGCTAAACAGCGCGACATCCTTGTCCATAAACTCAAAGCGTTAGAAAGTAAAGATGTCCAAAATGAGACAAACCGATTAGTAGACGAACTCGGTAAAGCACTGTCTGAAAAAGAGGGTGAGGTGACACGTTTCAAATTGGAGAATGAATCCTATAATCGCCAGTTATCCGCTTTTTCCAAGTCTATGGCCAGTCTCCAAAATGACAGGGACCGACTGATGGAAGAGCTCGCTGGGGCCAAAAGAGATGCAGTGGTGGCACCCCCTATAGACAAAAGCAGTGCCTTACAGCTCGAAAACAAGGGGCTGGTAAGTCCTCAAATTTGGAGAAAAAAGTTTGTTGGGCTTTGCTTGTAGCCTGGTCAACCAAACCATTCACGAAATGGGTTTAGACTTTCATCACAGCATTATGTTATCCAATTGTAATTAAATGGGAAGTAGCAATATTGAAACTTTGCAATATTAAACTCCGTAAGATGTTTTTTTGTTGGAGCGATACTTTGTGTTGAATTTGCATGTTGTCTCTGTGTGTGGGTTTCCCGCAGGTCCTCTGGTTTCCACCGTTCACCTAAAACACATGCACAATAGGTCAAATCCTCCAGCTAGGTACTCCTTGAATAAACCTCCATACAATGTAATTAGGCCTGCCACGATAACACATTTTGATATGTTGCTGAAGAAAATATAGACAAATGATTATATTAAAACTAAAGTATACCACTGAAGCACTAACCCCCAAAGCATCCCAAAAGTGTATGTACTAAAAAAAAAATCTAAACAGTACAGCTCAAATCTGATCATACAGAAAAATAACAAAAACTTCCCCACTACTTTTCACCACCGGTCAAAGTGGTAAAGTACAAGCAGTTGCAAAGGAGCATGGTCTATGTAGTTCCGTCAGCTTTTTACTGCTGCAACAAAACCCCATCAGCCCCATCAGATAATCCTGATATAACTTTTAATATTGTGAATTTACAATATTATTACTTCCCAAAATAACCCATGTTTATAGTTATCATTATGAAAATTATTGAACTTTTGAATATAAACTATAGAGTAGTTTATTTTCATGGTTGGCCAGGCTGTTTCCTCTGGTGCACATTCATCTTGGTTTGGCTCGTTGTGGCTTGGTTTGGTGTTTTGGGTCATTGCTTTCGCTGGTTGCCTCTGAATAGCTTCTGTTAACATTTTTTGCATTTCTTTGGATGTATTTGGTAGCATGGTTCATTACATTTATACTTGCTTCTCTTTTTTTCTCTTTTTTGACATGGTCTAAATCTTAAAGGGCCCATATTACACCATTTTCTGATCTGTTATAATGTTGTTTCCTCAACACAAACGACCTGGAGGTTTCTGATCTGTTATAATGTTGTTTCCTCAACACAAACAGACCTGGAGTTGTGTTTTGTTTTCTCACATGTTTAACACACAAACCCTGCATATTTAGGCTGAGTTCTTCTCTCAAACAGAAAACACTTTTATCCACCTTGTGATGTCATGTGGTAATACAGGAAGTGCTCCACTGTGTTAAACTCCATCCACCTTCACTAGAATCATTTTGATAATTTCAGGCCTGGAATTGCCAATGTCTACTGAACTAAAGGTAAAGGGTAGCTAAAAACTACCACTTCATGACATCACAAGGTGGAACAGAGCATTTTGGGCTTTGGAGATGTAGACAGAGTAATAATAAATGATTGCTCAAACATGTGCGAATGAAACAAAACACAACTCCAGGTTTGTGTTTGAGGCGGTAACAACATTATGACATGGCTTAAATATAATATAATATAATATAGGTAATATAGACCTTTTAAGTGTTGTCTTTTTAGACTTGGCATGTTGCCAAAGCATGGAAAGCTGTAGGTTTGAATGAAAACACATCAGTGCTGTATTTGTGACTTTATTATTTGAAATTATGTTAATGTTTTTGTAATGTGTGATATTAAATGTTCTTTTTTTTTTTTTTTCTTAGGACGCAAGACACAAGATAAATGACACAGAAACAGGAGTCCACATCGCTCGTGAAGAAATGACTCCTTTGAGGTAAATAAATAATCTGCAGTTCTTACTATGGTGAATGTGAGTAATTTAAAGAAGCTGAGCGGAGTTTGGCTATCAGCCTAAACCTAAGAATAACTAGCATGCTAACACACACTTCCTGATTATTGGACGATGGACTTCTTTATAATTGGATGCAGACAGTACTCAGCCAACATATTTTGATATATTGCTTATAAAATATATCTGTACTCGGACGAGACACATTTGCTCAAATACATAAAAAAAACCCCTCAGATACAGGCCCTTTAAATCAGATTTTGTTTTTTAACTTAAATTTAAGAACTTGTACAAAACTAATGGACTGATCTAGCTTACTAAATGTCAAATTACTGATAAAAGGGGCATTTATGCTTAAAATGCTAAATTACTGTATTTTAATGTGAATCACCACCAATGCAATACACTGTGCTAACACTTAACCTGGTGTTTATTGTCATCCATATACTGTATCTATCCTTAGTCACTTATTGTACATAAATATATCAAGATTTTGTAGATTACATTTAAACATTACATGGATTATTCTTATTTTCTTCCCTAATTTTAAGTTTTTAATAGTTTTTATCTTGAATATTTTTGATACCCTGTTTATTGCTGCAGTTCTTATACGTACTATAAGAACCTGTTACTCTAACAGTGGGAACTACAAAGTCCCCACTGTTAGAGCTACAGATATTCTAATCTAATCATGATTTTTTTCGTTCTAGGTCAGAGCAAGGAAAACCGGACATGCCTCCATCAACTACAGTAAGATGCTACTTCCTAACTAACTAGACTTGTCACAATACGAAAATGTCAAACTCTTTTTCGATACTAAGGAATAGACTCGATAATGATTCAGATTCCACGATGATAGTAAAAAATTACAGTAGTTAGTTATTGATTTTCCACATTAAATCTTTTCTATTCCATGTGTCTTATATCTGTGTAATCCCTCAGTCGTCCAGTAGGTTCCATAGTGGTCCATGGGCGTGTACTAGTCTATGTGTCTTATACTTGTGAAAGATACAGAGAGAGATCATTCTAAACATATTCAGGAAAGGTTCATTTCTGTCCTGTGAATGACTTTTTTTTGTATCGATACCTGCTCAAATGAGTATCCAGTTTTAATACTAGTTTTAGTAACTTTAGTATCTTTAATTAAGTGTTTGATTGTAATACTTATGTCATACACCAGGTCTTCTGTAATAACAGCTGTTCTGTCCTTTACTGTAATACCTGCACACTTGTTCCCACAGATGTCTCAGATGGAGCAGACAGTGAGTGGTCTGGAGAAAGAGAGGGCTCGACTACATCAGGACTTACAGCAGTGTCTGTTTGAGATCCACCGCAGAGACCAGTACATCCAGCAGGTGGCCAACAAGGTAAGAGCACTGTCTGATTATTCCTTACATTTATGTTAATGTTTTCATGCAGTTACAAAGTCATTTCGGGATTTGTTTTGTTTTTAGATGTTCTTTGATTATTTTCCCGTTGTATTCCAGCTGCAGCAGGTGGAGCAGGAGAAGGCCTCTCTGTGTGCTCAGCTTCACCAGCAGGAGGCGCTGTACACAGAAGTTGCCCCCGGAGCGCCGCAGGAGAGGAGCAGTGAGGCAGAGGCCGCTCAGCTGTCGGACAGGTGAAGAAGTAGACTCGGGTTTAAACTATTACAGATTATTATAATGAGTTTAGAATCTCTCTAATGTTTGTATGTGAGGCCCATTCTGCTTTGTGATTGGATAATCGTCTTGAGAACTAAAAGACCCATAATTAAGAATAAATCAGCATAAGTATTGTTATTAGTAAAAACTATATTTGATTTGAACATGTTTACCTCATATTTGGGACAATTAGGTCAAGTTAGTCCCTTTAAGGAAAACATTCTTAGCTCGGTGTAGTGTGTTGAAAAAGCAGCTATAATTCGATGTCACCCATGGGGTTAAATAAAATGACAACTAGGCACTTTGGGTATTCGATGGAGGATGAGAACAATGTGAGAGCAACTGCCTATCCCAGACTATCTCAGGTCGTTGTTTCACTGTTATGGTTCAACATCAGAGTAAGAGAATTGACTTAGTGGGCAGGGAAACATGCTCTTCACTCATGGTTCAAAAGTGGGGACCTGATTTAAAAGGTCCCATATTACACGATTTTCTGATGTATCTTATAATGTTTCTTCATCACAAACAGACCTGGAGTTGTGTTTTGTTTCATTCATACATGTTTAACACACAAACCCTGCATATTTAGGCTGAGTTTTTTCTCTGAAACTGAAAACGCTCTGTTCCACCTTGTGATGTCATGTGGTAATACAGGAAGTGCTCCCCCTGTGTTTTTAAATTCCATACACTTACACTAGAATTATGTGGATCATTTCAGCCCTGGAACAGCAAATCTATACTGAACGAAAGGCAAAAGGAGCTGTTAACTTGAAAACTACCGCTTCATGACATCACTAGGTGGAACAGAGCATTTTGAGTTTTGGAGATAGACAGGCTAATATTAAAGGATTACTCAAACAAGTGTGAATGAAACAAAACACAACTCCAGGTATGTTTGTGATGAGGTAACAGCTTTATAACATGGTTTAAAGCTCACGAGAGTCAATTTTGTGCAATAGTAGTTTGACCTCTGTATCTTCTTCTTTTTGGTGTCCAGGCTTCAGGAGCTGGAGCAGAGTCTGTCTGAGGAGAGATCGAGGAGAGAGGCAGCGGAGGAGGCTCTGAACGCTGCAGAGGACAGAGCCAAACTGTACGAAACAAATCAGCTCTCTACGACTTTTACATTCCATAACCTTTGTTTTAATTCTGTCTGAGTCCTGGTCTACCACCAGATCAAAACTGGGTCCATAGAAGGACTATATCAGGTCTAAACTGGGGCTAAACCTGGTCTGACATTGGACTAAACTATCACTAAAGTAGCTTTAAACCAGATCTAAGCCAAATGAGGAGAAAAATATGAATTACATTTAATCCAAATTAAATTAAGAACTGCAGAGGACCCGAGTACCAGTAGAAGGAGCTCAGGACCACAGTTTGAGAAACACTGATTTAGATTATTTTTCGACGTTTTGATATTTGTAACAGGTTTCAGTCAAGCCTCGAAGTTTGTTAGTTATTTACAAAAAATTAAGTGTCTCTGGAGTAAGAAAACTTGACTTGTAGTAAAAACATGTAATGTCATATTTCCAGATGGAGGCAAGAGCCAGATTTTTCTACTGATTAAATTGTACTTTGCCTGTGTGAAATATCCAAAAGGTAAATGCACAAATGTTAAACCTAATATTAGCATTTTCTTTAGTATAGCTGTAATTTGGTGCTGGTTTAGACCTGGTTTAGATCTGGTTTAGACTTGGATTAGACCTGCTTTAGACCTGGTTTATGTAGATTATTTGAACTGTCCGAATGCCTTATATGTGCATGTGCAGACCCTAACACAAACGTGTGTAACCAGACTCCAGTCTTTAGACCTGGTTTAGACCTGGTTTAGACCTGGTTTAGACCTGGTTTAGACCTGGTTTAGACCTGGTTTAGATCATTTAAACATGTTTTTGTGCAGGCTCCAGTCCCGAGAGGCTCAGAGGGACTTCAGCATCGACATGGAGCCAGAGGAGGAGTGGGACGCAGTGAGTTTGGACCCCAACCAGCCCCTCCTCACCAGGAAGGTATCAACTATCATTATACTAACTATTCTGATACTACTACTGATACCGCTACTGCTAATACTACTGGTAATACTACTATTACTACTATTATGCATCTTAATAAAATATGATGTAAAAAAAAGCACAGCCCACACCTGTTGCCAAAGGTGACTTTGGGCCCAAAGGAGAGAGCACTGCAGACAGAACAGCTCTGGTCCACAGTCTGCTGTACATTCATCTTAAAGCCACAGATCAGCCAGGTGCAGATTTTAAACAGGAAAAATGAGTTGTTTGAAAGAAGTCATATAGATAGAGCTCAAATATGTAACATCAGTAAGACTGAGTCCAATGTTTCCCTCAGAGTTTGAAAAGGAGCAGAAAAATTTAAGTTTTACTAGGTCCCGTTAGTGTCCACTCAAAACCACATTAATATTCCTAATAATTCAATAATAAACTCCTTATAGTCAGACCGGTATTTTTGTGTCAGAAGTGTCGTGTGATGTGAGGAAGGCGGCGGAGGGCAGCTCAAACATGTCAAGGTCTGACACAAAAAATGGGTCTGACTATAAGAATGTATAAAGCAGGGGTGCCAAAAGTTTTGTCCTCAGTGGCCAAAACGAATGCGCATTAACAGGTCGAGGGCCTGACCTATGACCTATGACTGTTTGCTCATAAAAATGTTCCTCTGCAAAAACACGTATGATTAAATTGACTTAAAATATTAGAAAATAAACAGGATTGACCTCCCTGTCATCTCCAAAATAGATTCTTCACTTTGTGTTCTCTCCTCTGACCTCTCCTGACCTCTGCCCTCTCTCGGCAGGTGCGCGGTTCGCTCCTGTCCTGTCGGCAGTGGCTTCGTGGGAGGAGTTTATATTTCTCACGGGTCCTAAGGTCTCGATCCCGTGCGCCGTACTTGTTCATGGGTTACCTGCTCACTCTGCACGTGCTGCTGCTCATGTGCCTCACCGGGGCCCTCTAGTGGACGCGCTGGGAATCGCTCCTCCATGTGTCTGAACTGAAACAAATATTGCGTTTATCTGAAATGTCCAAACACCTCCAAATTTCACAGCAAGAATGAAAGTCCAGATTAGTTTGACCTTAATCTTAAATACTGATCATAAAGTGAGCAATTTTCACATGTTTAAAAATACTTACAGTACCAGTCAAACGTTTGGACACACTTGTTTTTGTCTTTATTTCCATGATTATTTCCATTGTAGATTCTCACTGGAGCATCAGAACTATGAATGAACACATATGGAATGCAGTAAACAAAAAATGTACTTAAAAAAAAAAAATTAGCTCAAAACTTGTTTTAGATTCTAGAAATTTTAAAATATCCTTTACTCATTGCTTTGATCACTGCTTTACATTTTCAGCATTTCTTAACCCTGACATGGCACAGCTGTGAAGTGAAAACCATTTCAGGGACTTCATCGTGAAGCTCCCTGAGAGAAGGCCAAGCGTCTGCAGCGCTATCGACAAAACAAAGAGACAATTTGAATATCAAATATAAAAAATATTCAGTTTTTCTTTACTAAAGAAAAAAACTTTTTTTTCTTTACTCTTTACTACATAATTCCATACATCCTGTATATAAAATGTAGAAAGTAGTAAACCTAAAGAATGAGGAGGTGTGTCCAAACTTTTGACTGGTCGTGTAAATACATACACTACTTAAAGATGTACTATGTTTCCATGGAGATGTTACTTAATTTTTGGTGTCTTATTGCCAGAAATTACTGTTTGGAGGAGTCATTTGCTTGTCTCCATGGAAAGTTTATGCCATACTGTGGAGCATTTCAGGCAAAACAAAAACGTCTCCATGGAGAATAGAAGGTTTTGCACCCTCCACCTTAAAACCAACATAGTGAGTGCACTTTAAAACTGAAACGAGTTAAGAAACATGGTTTAAATCAAGATTGCTATTCAAAATTAGTCATTTTAGCCAAATTCATTTAACATAAAGAAGTTGATATTAAAATTTTGGTAGTTTAACGTTAATTTAAAATGTAAAATAGTTATAATTGCTTAGTTTTCAAATTACAAAATGTCTATACTCCTTTAAGCTACACAATGGATATAATGCTCTTTAAAGGTCCTATATTACGCAACATTGCCTCTTGTGAAAATATATCTGGAGTTGTTTTGTTTCATTCTCATATGTTTGAGTAATCCTTTATTATTAGTCTGTCTACATCTCCAAACTCAAAATGCTCTGTTCCATCTTAGTTTTCAACAGCTACCGCTTACCTTTTGTTCAGTAGATGGCCAGTTCCAGAGCTGAAATTATCCAAATGCTTCTAGTGAAGGTGTATGAAGTTTAAACCCACATTTGTGTGTTGTGTGTTAAACGTGTGAATGAAACAAAACACAACTCCAGGTCTGTTTGTGATGAAGAAACCACATTATAGCATAGATGAGAAAATAGCGTAATATGGGCCCTTAAAGTGAAACTGACATTACAGATGTATTATTCATATTTAAATGCTTTGGTCCATATAAACTGTATTTTGGTGTGGCTCATCTGCTGCCTAAACTTTTGCACATAAAAAATCTGATGCTGAGTTTGAACTATGCACTACCTTCTGTCTGTATCAAAAAAGCTCCAATGCGGAACATTTCTCCTTTAGGAAACTAGTGTGAGCAAATGTAATACCGTAATGCCACCACCAAGGCACAAGACACTACTGCAGTATCGTACTTGAAGTCTTTTATATCACACGTTGAATTTAAAGAGGAGGTATTTTACTTCTATGGGGTATTTCACTGCTAACACATGACATATTTAGATCACCACGTTACCTTTCATTGTTTTGTATATTTATGGAAAATGGCCGTGCTGGAACATGGGTGACGTAGACTTGTGGGCGGAGCATTGCACAGAATCTTACAGCTAAACATATGGAGGGTTTTTGAATAGGGCCCTGGAGAGATCACTAGATTACTCAAACGTACATGGATGACATTTAAAACCTCTTCAGGCATGTTTTTGATGAGGGAACAATGTTAGAACATGGGAAAAGTTGAAAAAAAGTCAATCTTGCATAACACCCCCTCTTTAACTGTTAACATGAAAATTTTACCAAAACATTCAAATTGTGTCAAATGTCCTAATAATATTGTCCATAAATTGTAAAACTGAAGCTTTTTCAACATTTCATAAAGTATACGACATAATAGCAAACAGAAATATATTGACTTTTAGCCTAAATAAATGTTTGTTTTTGGCAATAAACTAAAACCTAATTTGTTTCACCAGATTTTGAATTTTAAATGCTGTTGAATTTCTCACTTTGAATTTTTTTACTCTGAAAAAAACATGTTTGAATTGTTTCTTTTCTGAATTTCAATTGCTGAAATAAGAATACATTTTTAATGTCTTTAAAAATAAAAATAAAAATTCACCCTTTAAATATTCACGAAATATATCTTTAAAATCAACAGTCAAAATGTGGAAAATTTTATGCCAAGATTCCAAAGCAAAAACAATTGATCGTGAGGAGGACAGAGGCTGTTTCCTATTGGCCTTTCTCTTCTATGGGCGGGGTTTATAGTTAAGGGATCAACGAGATGAGGTTTTGATTAGGCTAACTCTGACCAATCAGATCTGTTCCCTACAGCATTTCCTGGTTGTCACTAAGTTAGCTCGACTCACTTAGGATCCATTGCTTTTGCCTTGGCATCTTAGAACTAAATGTTTTCACTGCGAATTTAACACTCTGAATTTAGACTGTTGAATTTGAGGCTTTGGAAATGTTTGTGCTGAATATTGAAAAGGTGATTTTTTTTTTTAATTTAGAATTTTTAAGAACTATGAAAGATTTATACTTAAAATTTCAGCTACTGAAATTCAGAATAAAAACAATTCAAACATGTTTTTTCAGACTTATAAACAAAGTGAAATTCAGCGCCATTTAAAATTCAACATCTGAAACAAAATCTTTCATAAATTCGTTCTCATATTTAAGATGTGTTATTATACTGTACCATTGTAAACACTGGCTTTACCAAGTGCTCATTTCTGGTACGATTCTGTTGTTCTGAATGTAAATATGTTATAATGACTGTACATATGTGATTGTAAAGAGACTGGAATGAAGCGTTTAAATCTGGCTGTGTTTTGTAAATATGAAAAATGAGAATTATTTATGAAAACTACTGAATGAGGTGTATTTTCAGAGCTGCCTGTATTTTTGACCTGAGCTGTGAGGCCAGTTCAGTGAAATAACCAAACCTGCAAAACCCTGAATAAAAGGATGACTCTGCACCTGGCTTTGGGATTTCTGATTTTTATTTACTTTGCCTGAATTTGAACTAAAGGTGACTACATTTAATATGACTTAAAGACTACAAGCCGTTTGTCATCACAGCAAGAAGGTCACAGTTTCAATTCCCAGATTGTGCAGGGTTTTTCTGTGTGGAGTTTGCATGTTCTTCCTGTGTCTAGCTGTTTCCTCTGGTTTCTTCCATCAGCCTTAAACTTGCACAATAATCCTCCAGCTAGGTACTCCTGAGTCCTGACCAAGATCCTTGCTCAGTTCTGGGTTACTCAAACATGTTACCTCATCAAAAACATATCTGGTTAGTTGTGCTTTATTTCATTCACACATTATAACAGGGCTAAAAGCTCACAGTCAATTTTCCATAATATAGGTCCTTTAACCCAGAGACACTGAAGGATGGGTCAGATGCAGAGGAGTTTTGTTTTGTTTATTATTCACGTTTTTCAGCCCCAGTCTCCTGCTCGTTGCCTGTGACATCTTCAACATTCATGAAAATAAACAGACTTGTACAAACAGATAAACACAGTGTACAGACCACATGTAAAAGGATTCATTAAAGTTAATAAATATTCATGGGTTTCAGATTCCTGTTCAATGGAGCCATTTTGAGGACAGCTGACCGTTCAAAAGATACATTTTGTTTTCAAATGTTAAGTGCTAACGGTCCTAACTTTTCATCATTCTGAAACCCATGGATATCCAACTTAAAACAACATGCTTTTTACAATGTGTGAAGGTCTGAACCAGGACTGAACCACGACTACTAAGTGGAGGAGAAATGTTGCATAGTGCACCTTTAAATTGCTTTAATTGCTGCTTTTCACATAGATTTACATTGTCCCCTGACCTCCATCTGAGATCTGGACATCGTCAGTGGCCATGTCCTCCCTGTGTTGCTGTGGCAGAGTGGTTATCCTGTCTCCTCCTCTCATAATGATAATGAGCAAGTTTGATTGACACACAGGGCAAAGAGAGAAGGGTTCAGGGGGGAGACGGGGAGAGACGAGGGGGACAGAGGGAGCCTGTGTCACAACTGAAGCTTCTCTGAAACATTTTAACACACTGACTTATCCTGTCATTTATACATATAAAAATAAGCACTTTATTGAAAGGACTGAACACCTGCTGAAGACGCTGCTTAACTGTCATACGGCTTTGTCCACCCTCGTGCACGTGCAGGTTTGATCAGCGCGGCGTGTGGAGGAGGCACATGTGGATTGAATACATGGATGTGTTCAGTTTTGGCCACGCTGTAGCCATTCTAAACAATAACATCTCCATGGAAACAAGTGGCTGACCCCCAAAAGGAAAGTTACATACTGCACCTTTAACTACAGCCCCTGTAGTATCAGCACAAACCTGTAGGACACCGGGTACTGTGAAACATCCTGTGATCTTACCACATACTTAAATGTATCGTTGTTAGTACAAACGTGATGCAGTGTACAATGAGTGATCTCCATCTGTCACTCTGGGCCCGTCCTCAGTCCTGAACAATAATATTTACTAATAATGACGATAATAATAAAATGGAGCCATTAAAATTAAAAAAGAGAAAGATTTTTCTAAATCTACTGTGTGTGGTGTAAGAGAGGCCAACAGCAATGAGTGATCTCCATCTGTCACTCTGGGCCCGTCCTCAGTCCTGAACAATAATATTTACTAATAATGATAATAATATTAAAATGGAGCAATTAAAATTAAAAAGAGAAAGATTTTTCTAAATCTACTGTGTGTGGTGTAAGAGAAGGCCAACAGATGAGACAAGCACAGAGGACCACATGACCACATGCTCAGCTCACAGGGCTGAGGGGCAGTCCTCCAGGGGCGATATAACTTCCCAATCTAAACCTCCCAAAGACGCAGAACTGTCCATCCCCCTCAATCCAAACCCCAAAAACAGAGGCTCAGTGAAGGAGGCGCTGAAGGTGTGGAGGTGGGACAGTTCTCCATCAGAGAGGACCTTAAAGAAGGACAGAGCTCCAGCCTCAGAGTCCAGGAACACGCCCACTCTGGTGATTTTAGTGATTAGAAGTTTCTTATATGCATGATATACAAGAAAGAGCAGAGAGTCAAGCATTTTTCTCTCATTGTGTAAAAAAAAGTATTGTCCATCCTTGATCCTCAAAGCCCAGGACTGATCGTTGCGTCCAAACTGACACTCCACACCATGTCCTCCTCTTCTGATTCCTCTGTAACTCACTGCTACATCAACATCCTCCCTGCACTCCACCTCCCAGTAACAGCGCCCCCTGAGGCCAGAGGAGCCCAGGACCTGACGATAGTGTGTGAATCTGTCCTCATGATCCGGAGCTCGTGGTAGTGAGCACAATTCCACAGCCCGTTTGTCCTTAGACACGTTGAGGTTCCTGTGTGCCGTGTTTGGATCCAGGATGAGCTCACGGTAATCTGAAATACGTCAATCAAAACTGAAGTTATAAAGAGTATGTCCTGAAAGAGTGACTGAGGTCATGTTATTGTTATGTATTGAAATGTTTCTGTCAGAAGAAAAACAACAGGCAACAGTTCTGAGTGTTTTTATTATAGCTGTAATGATCGGTTTCATACATTTTCCTATAGTTTTAAATGTGTTTCTTTCAAAAGGTAAATGATAATTAGATCATTGGATATTTTCTGTTGTTGGATGCTCATCTTGGGTCATGTCAGTTCAAAAAAAAAAGTTCAAATGTTCTTCTGCAGTGGTATAATGTCTGAGTTTGGCGGAGGCCGCAGCTGGTCTAAATGTGTTCCAAAAGTTCTTTGGAAGAAACAAATATAGATCTATCCAGCCATGTGTCAGTCCTACAAGTAAAGTGGCACCAATTAAAATAATACTCACATTTTCTGGGACCTGG
>KN482286.1:19720-54169 GCA_000787095.1 Periophthalmodon schlosseri | reverse complement strand
AATAATAATAATAATAATAATACTTCTACAGCTCCTACTACTACTATACTACAACAACAACAACAACAACTACTACTACTACTACAACTACTACAACAAAAACTACTCCTCCTCCTACTACTACTACTACTACAACTACTACTACTATTACTACAACTACTATTACTACAACAACAACTACTGTTATTACTACTACTACTACAACAACAACTACTACTATTGGAACACTTATGGACTGGTGTCATTGGAAGAACAGTGAAACAGTTTCCGGATCCTTCCCATTAGACTCCATTAGACTTTCTCAGTTAGTTTGTTCATCCTCCAAAATCTTTCCAGGATTTTTGATCTGAAAAAATACAGAGAAAGTGGAATGCATTCACCCAAACAGGGATCAAATGAAGCCCTGACAGGTTATGAACAAAGACTAGAAAGATGGACCTGGAACGTCGGCACTACTGGAAAATCAGATCGTGCAGATGTGGCGAGTTTTTTTTTTTTTTTTTTGATAAGACCAAACGTAGTAGGCCAAAGGAGGAGGGAGGGGGGCTCATTAAAGCGGCGCACCTGCAGCCTATCAAAGAGCCTTTATCTGTTATCAAGGAGAAATCTGCTCAAGCACGCGGCATACGTGAAAACAAGCAGAGTGTGGCGTCCGCTCATTCTCACTCTCCCCTCTTCCTCCTCCTCTTCCTCCTCCTCCTGACCAGACCAGCGCCGGTACCTGGGCTGTAATCCGGTGAGGAATGCTACAGGATGCGTTGGGATGCAGTTGGCCGGCGCACACAGGGAAAAGCTCGGGGCTGAACATCTGTGCTGGAGCATAGGCCAAGTGTCGGTGCAGGCTGAGAGATACGCTCTTTCAGTCAGCAGTAATGCAGTGGTGTCGAAACACAAGCACAACTATCAAGACATTTGGCACTGTTTTATGAGGGCATGTGTTTGAGAAAAGTACACTGTATTTTTTTGGACTTTATCAGATTTTTGGTATTTCAAGAGAACCCGTATTTGAAGTGCAATGGGGGAAATTCCAGTGTTGCAACGTAAAGTCTAAGAACAGCAGGAGAATAGACACGTGCAATTCAAAAAAGTCTTAAATCTTACCAACTGGAATGTATAGTTTGAAAAGAAATACAAAAAGGCGTGGAACTACGAGAAAACAGAACTAGTATGTACTATAAGTGACTATGAATATGTTTATGTACAGTACTGCATAAAAGAAAGTTGCATTTTTAACTTATACATCTTCTAGGACATTTTCTTGTAGCCCAATTACCGTATTTTCCGGACTATAAGTTGCACTTTTTTTCATAGTTTGGCCGGGGGTGTAACTTATACTCAGATGCGATTTATATGTGAAATATATGTTTTTTTCTTCATTATTATGCATTTTTTGGCTGGTGCGACTTATACTCCAGTGCGACTTATACTCCGGAAAATACGGTACTTGCTTTAGATAAACATAAAAATAGTTAAATGAAAAAAGGTGATGTAATATTTTAAGTCAACTTTTCATTTTTTGTGTGTATTTCTGGCTTTTGACTAGGATCCTGTCTCGCGTTTTTTGAATTGGCATGTGTTATGTACTGGAGAGCCATGCTGAGATTTAGTTCTTCTTCTCAAACTTTGTCCTTTTATTTACTATAGGTTGTAAACAATAGCAGTATGCATTGTAGTAACCAAAACGCAGCTGAAGTAGCTTAGTGATTATTCAAATTGATTCACCGATTTTTGCGGAAGCCTTGAAATTCTACACATCAAAAACACAGACACACAAAGCAAACACTAACATTACCATTGCATTACCACTAAACGGCCCCAGCTCAATGGTTTCCTGTTTCCAATGGGCTTTACATAGATTGCTGTCATTATTAAAATAATTGAAAAAAGCTAATGTATCTTATGTCCCTATGCAATTTTCCAGAAAATGATGATGAAAATGAGAGGAAGGGCGTGTCGTGGGATGTTGCAAATATGACGTCATTGAAAATATTTCCATGTGATGCAACTTTTGGTAACTTTTGCAGTCTGCGCTCAGTTACACGAGCGACCACAGCCTTTTTGAAATGACATCTTGTCCTTTTGAGCCTTCATGTCAAACTCAATGACAAATTAGCATTGCATTGACGAGCGGAAGATTTTTTTTTCCTTTTCTAAAAACTGTAAAGTTGTGGTGCTGGTTTGTCTTTGGTACATGATTAAAACTTCATCTTAAGTTGTTTAGACTTGGTTTTGCCCTGGTGCATTTTGGTTTCGCTCAAGTTAAGTCCTTGTTTAGACCTGTTTTTTGAGTAGAAATTTTCTTTTTAAAGATACACTATGTAACATTTCTAGTGAGGGGGATATGCCACCTGCTAGTTGCTGTGAAGATATTATTTCTTTGCCTGAAATTTTCCACAATATAGCATTAAAAGTGTCTTTTAATACAATTACATGTGTTTATTGCTATAACAAACCATTGAAATACATGCATTCATACTGTGAACAGAGTCGCCTCTCCCCAAACCTGACCTGTAACTTAACATTTTATCCAGATAAATAAGAGTGAGAGTAATGCCATACTGTTGAACATTCTAGGCAAAGCAATACCATCTCCATGGAAACAAGCATGTGGCCACCCTCCACTATGCATACCCAGTTTTTTTTTCTTTTTCTTTTTTGTAATTTAGTGATGCATTTTTTCCTATGTCCTTTTACGTTATGTTTTCAGCCTAGTCTATTCCTGGTATGTCAAGAAATAACCTCCCATTAATCCTTTAAATATTGCACTTGGATAGCCCTATATTTTCTAAGGTGGTGCTCGGTGTCAAAAGTTTGAATAGCCCCGCTCCTCTGTATCTGCTGCTGCTTGGTCTGCTCTGCTGCCCTCATCAGGAGACTGCAGGCTCTTAGGTGTTGAAAAATGTCCGGCCTCATATAAGACAGACAGAAACGTGTTTAGGCCTAAATGAGAAAAGCAGACGTCTGCTTCTGGGACAGATATGGAAATGCTCAACCGCTTTTCTGTAATATTCAATTTTACTCTCCATCCTCAATTTTGCACTCACCGGGGATTATGGACTTCTGCTTTTCTCATTTTTATTTTCAACCAGTTATTCAGAAAAGCTCAAGGATTTTGTGGTGGCATCCAGTCACACAAGTTCTAGTGCATATGACAGGTTTTCATGTTTTTTTTATTCTTTTTCTTTGTTTGGTGGGATAGTGTGTGCAACACCACGCATGGTCCTGATGTGACGCTTAAGCGGCCCGCTCGTATCAGCTTCTCTACTCTAAGTTCACTGCGGCCCCAACACACATGTGGTCCTGGCCCAATCCTATGTCACTCTGGCCGGTGCAAAGCTGACAGGGCGAGGCCAGCCCCTGTCCCGACTGGCAGCTTGCTCAGCGCTACCGCTGGTAGTGAGCCTGTTCATTAAAAGCACGCTGACATGAGTTTTTATTTTACATCCATAAACCTCATATTCATGAAATTCTGGTTATTTTAGCTCACTGAAAAAAATACATCATTTTCATGCGGCACAATCAAAGTGTTTACTGTGGATGTGCACAGCACATTTCATATGTGATTTCAGCAAAGGGCCAATTCTGGGCCCTTAAAACCCTGGGGCTCAGAACAACAGACCCCTTTGTCCTCCATCTCGTCAACTCCCCTGCTACAGGGGGACCTGTTAAACTATTTTATTACATACAGTAATTGATTTAATTTCTACCAATTATCATAATTAAAAACCAACAACATTTAACAAACATTTACAATTAATAACACTGGCTTATTAAAAAATAGCCAAAAGCTTTAGGGTCTGTGTAACAAATACAGGTCAATAAAACAGGCCCACAATAATACCATAATATTATGATTATGATATTATTATTAAGACAATGTGAAAATCCGTTTTGGATCAAATCGCTCGAGTTATAAAGAAATTATATACAAATATTAGATTAGTAAGCGTAGCCTATAATATAAACTGGCATTAAAAATGTTTTGTTTTTTATTATTATTATCATTATAATTATTTATTTATTTATTTTTTCTGAATCGCTGTGATCAGGGAGCTAGGCCAGACCAAAAAGTCCAGGGCCAGTTTCTTCCCCCAGTCCAGCCCTGGTACCTGTGGTAAATAGCATAGTTTTACATCAGTCAAGTGGCAGTTTGTGAAGAAATGTTGGAATAAAAACTTGAAAATCACAGGAAGTAGAGATGAGTTCTAAAAAGGAGTCTCTATATGTCATCAATACATCAAATTCCATCCAAAAAGTAGGACAATTAACGCAATAAGTAACACATTTTTCTGAACATTTAACCATCGTTTTAAGAAAATACATTTGTTATCATATATTTTTATTTATCAAACAATAACTATTGTCTAGGTTGGACGAGCTTTGACCCTTTGACCCTTGTTTATAGTTTGGTTGGTAGGTAAGAAGTTAAAGAAGAAGTTAAACAAAATCGTCACTGTAGCAAAACCAAAAGAATTCATTAGTTGTATCATTTTGACTAATAACTGCTTTTTGTGGAATAGAAACAAAAAACAAAACAAAGGATTAGAGGATTAGGGAAGTTATGACAAACATGTGTTCCATGAAGATTAAAGATAACTTCCTGTTTCCAAATAACATCAATTTACATTTTTAAGTTTAGTTTCACAATCAACATCAGAAGAAGTATTATGTTACTTAACTTGTACAGCGATGATAGATCACTGTTCTTCAAACTATACCTTGGTGAGAAATGACTCTTTTTTTTTTGTCCCCTCATCCCATATTTAGACAATAATCCACTTTCTTGCTGATGCCACATTATAAACAGTGAGATTTATACATGATAAATCTATATTTCTTTGGGTGCACTGGCTTTCAGGGTTGTTGGCATCTATTGCTATTCTAATCTTGTTTTGTGCGTTATGCTTGATCAGAACAAAAAATCATATATAGGGGTATTGTAATTTTCAGTCTCATTCTTACTGAACCTCATGCTCTTAGTGGCTCTCAGTTTCTCCTCACAGTGTTGATGAAGGAATGAGTGAATAGTGCGCCTCATTACAAAGCGTTATAAAGCTTGAGCATGACCTCATATTTCCTGTATATTTCCACGCTGGTTTCAAATGCATCATCGTTCAGTAGAGGAGCATTAGTGAGTGCTGGGTTTAGTGACAAGTCTTTGGACTAAAGAGGGGACTTGGAACGGGCCCCTGAATCTGGCCTCAGACATATGGCCGAGGGAGCTCTCTCGGAGGTCAAAGGTCATGGGGGTCAGCCTAACCTCCCAAAACAGCCTGACCTGTGGTTGATTTATGATCCCAAGGGGCGATGTTGTCCTACTCAGCCCAAACAGAAGAGGGGCAGGGGGGAGATAGTCTACAGTATATCTGAGACAGCTTTCAGAATGGAATACAACAAAATGTTTATGAATAAAAGAAGAGTTCATGATTTGTTAGAGACTGGTTAAAACACTTTAGTTCATTTGTGCTTACAGAGAAGTTGTAGAACTTTTTGTGCATTTTGTGCAGTTTTTGTGCATATGCCCATAAACAAACAAGGACAAAATAAATAATAAATAAATAAAATTGAATTCTGACCTGCCCTTGAGCTCCATTGTAGACTATGGGCTGTTAAGAATGTTGTAACGTCTTGAGAACCCCACTTATTAGTCTGTCTGCTAATGTACCTGTGCCATACTGTGTAACTTTTAAGCCAAAATATAGACAAAAGTAAAAGCATGTTTTATTCTTAATGTTTTTATTGCACTAAAAAACATGTGTCCTTACTGGGAGGGTTTGATCTCCACAAACCTGACTCATATTTGACCTGGAGGAGGGCCTCCACCTTCCTGTTTCCATGGAAATGTTGTTCCTTTAGCTATACTCCACAGTATTCATAGAATAAAATGATCTATCTCCATGGAGAAGTGTTTTTAACTCTCTATTTCCATGGAACCATGCAGCTGACACACCACTTCCAGAATCTTATGCTGTTTTACTTTTAACTTGAACTAAATTATTAGAAATCCTGACAATTTGAAACATTTGTTTGCTTTGCCAATGACACTATAATCTTTGGAACAAAACTGCTACCATAGGCCCACTCCAAAAAGGAATTTGGCCAATTATAAGGCCAATATGGTGAAAGGATTTGGGGAGGTGGGGTGTGGACGGTCGAACTTGAATGTAGAACAACTGCCCCTTGATGGCAACTGCTGCAGGCCTGGGCTATTTCAGGAGGACGAGCATCAGCTGCTGCCCACTTTGTTTGTCCCACTGCTTCATACAGTGCACAGACACACACACGGACACACACAGACACACACACGGACACACACACACACACACACACACACACCTGTCGGCTCATATCTGCTTTCATGTAGACCACTGCTGGCCTCCTGAAGCCTGGGCCTCTCTGGACAGGTGGCCTCCAAGCTGCACCCCCACAGACCCTGGGCATGACACACTTCACACACTTAGATACACATGTTGGGTTTTCATGCTTCTTGGGGACATTACATTGACTTACATTATTTTCTTATCATAACCTTAACAATGGTCACTACTTGCCTAACCTAAAACTAAACCCTAACTATAACCAATTTTAACCTAGATTACATCATGGAAACCTGATCTTTGTACCCATTCTGCAGGCAGATCCCCATTAAAGATCCACTATGTAACTTTTTGTCTCTAAGGGGATGTTATTGCTTTGCCTGGAATGTTCCACAGTATGGTATCAAACTTGCATGCATTTTCTTACAAAAGTTTTTATTGCACAAAATACCTTCTTGCTGACTTCTTATTGTGAGCGGGGTTGCCGCTGTACTACTGCGGGACAACTACTGTAACTTAGCCTGGTGATGTCATCTGCTGGTCTTCATACATATATGTTAAATGCCATACTTTGGAATATTCCAGGCAATAACATGTCTATGGCAATAAGCAGGTGGTGAACCCTCTACCTGAAAAGTTACAGAACAAGTTAAACTGAGTGTGTATAATGTCCCCACAATGTGATAAATACCCATCATGTAAATACCCATGTAACTTCAAACAATTCCACAATTAGATTTTAGTATTATACCCTTTCATATGTTTCTACCCATTCACACTGATGAAAAAATACTTAGATAAGTTTAATGCTATACCATTCCAGGTATGAGATCTCAAAGCAGACAAGCAGGTGGCTAACCCTCCACAGGAAAGTTATATAGCGCACCTTTTAAAAGATCTTAAAAAGATGTCCTGGATCAGAGGTTCTTACTCTGTGGTCCACTGGTAGACTCTGGACCTGCTGGAGCTGGTGTATAGGCTTGATTTTGTTACTATTCCTTATCCTGAAATGTAAATTCTTATACAATGGTTGTTGAATGAGTGCTGAAGTAAACAGAAGACTTGTAGGTGAGCCAACAACAGTTCATTATAGTGAGAAGAACCCAGCAGGCTCATGGAGCTGGCCCTGCTCCAGACTCACCCACATGATCCGGGAAGGCTTTGTCCTGCAGCAACTGCCCCATACGTCCAGCCTAATGCTGAGAGACCCCACCACATCTAGAGACAGCTCACAATTTCAGGAAGTGCCACTGGTAAATATTTTTATTTGACAGCATTTGGAGTCATTCTGTAAAATATGTAATAGCTTTATAAAACAAATACACTGTAAAAAAGACCATATATTATAAATACAGGCCTATACTAAAGATTACAGAAATGTGTCTATGAATTTTGAAGGCATGAATGAGAAAAAAAAAAATTCGTAATAAAGAATGGCATAAATAAAAAAATAAAAAATGGTAGAATTTAATAATCAGTTATTCAATTTCTATTCATGCCTTGTCTATGAAAAAATTGTTCCCATTTTATGAATTTTAAACCAGCCTGAAGTGAGCAACTTATTAATTCCGTTTAATGAAATGGTTAAGTATCTCAACACTTGGAATGTTGCTTATGTTTTATCATTATTTTTATTTTTTTTTAATAAGATTTGGTGTTATTTTTATTATTGGTGTAACTTTGCCATTGTCTGTTTATAGCTTCTTCCTTCTCACACATAATACATCTGAGAGCAGATCCAGTTGTGTGACTCTGGTTCAGTTCCCCGCTGCGACAGGGCTGCTGGGATCAAAGTTGACATGGCCCTTCATCAAAGCTCCTGCTCTTACATTTCTGACCCCTCCCCCCTCCCTTTCTCACAAACAGACATACACACACATACACACACATACACACACACAGTTCAGACCCCACTGTCCGGCTGCATTTGCGACAGTACTACCCTTATACTCTGATTCTGTTTTTAGGCTGTGTACTTCTGACTTCAAACTGCCTTTTGAAGTCTTCTTTTTGTCCTGTTTGGAGATGAAAGCGGTGCAACTCGGGACGTCCTCCGTGCACTGAGGAATAGCCATGGGGTTTCTGTGCGCCCTTGTCCCGTGCCAAATGCAGCAGCGGCAATGATCGAAAGCAGAGCCAGAGCAGAGCCAGTGGAGCGGTCGGTGTGTCCTATCTCGGGATAATTGAAAATGGCTTAGGTCCCCTGAGAGGTACCCTTGCTCCTGCTGGCCCAGCTCTGCCCTCTCCCTGTCTCCGGGGGCGACCCTCCCACCCCTCCATGCTGTTCTTGGGACATCCCCAGTATTTTTTGGCCGCTCAAGTGAAACATAATTGAGTGGTAATATGAGACGTTTTCTCCTCAGAACAGCGAGACTCGCCCAATGGCAGAGGCTCTCAAACTGTTCTCAACAAGTACCAGCTCACAAAATGGTTCAAAGTATCATCTAGGTATTATTAAAGGTGCACTATGTAACTTTTTTGGAGGAAGGTCTGCTATCTGTTTGTCTCCATGGAGATGTTACTCCAGTATGGTATTAAAATAAGCCCACTCAAGTTAACTTTTTCAATGTTTTTTGAGCAATAAAAACACCTGTAATGTAAGTTTAATGCCATACTTTGGAACATTCTACTGAAAGCAGTAACCTCTCCATGGAGAAAAGGAGGTAGTGGGCCCTCTACCAGAAAAGTTGCACTATGTAACCTTTCCATGGAGATGTTGCACTAGAATGTTGCACAGTATGGCATTAAACTTCTTCTATCTTGTATTTCTTCAATTACAGCTGGTTATATTTCTCAAAAATACCTTGAAAAAACATGCATTCTTACTGTGAGCTGGGTCACCTCTCCACAGATCTGACCTGTAACTATTTGGTGTCGTCACCTGCATGTCTTCATGAAGCAATACCATAAGGACAAACTGGAGCGGAGTTGGCCCTCTACCTGAAAAGTTACACAGTGTACCATTAAGATTTTAACATGAAAATTGAACTAGCTCAAAACAAGGAACCAACCAGGTCTAGAAGGATCTGGGAGACCAGGGCAAAACAAAAGTATATAATAAATATATATATATTTAAAAAAAACCCAAACATTCAAAAAACCTTGCCTTTGCCCCAGTACCACAGTCTGAAAACCACTGCTATGGGATACTGAAGGTGAAAGTAGGTGCAAATGTGTTATGTTTTCAGTCCTTTTGAGATTGGGAAGAATTCACAGAGCAATTTTATTTGGATGGAATCTGGAATCTGAAAAACTCTGTAAAATAGGTTTTATGCCTCCAATAAAAGCAAATTATTGAATAGATGAGTGGGGAATTGAACTCCACCATAAGCCAAAACAGCGGGCCAGATAGTAATGAAACAGAGATTTATTATGTACAGTTGAACTACAGTGCAGAGGGTGTGTGCATATATCTTTTACAATCAAATCCATCCATTTCAAAGAATACCTTTACCACTCTATATACACGCATTGGTCCTTCCACAAAAAAATACTTAAATACAGTTACAATAAGGCAATGGTCCTATTTACAATTCTTATAAAACTGTACAAGAGGTGACAACATATATGGAGATGGGTGAAACTTGATGCTATAAAACTTAAAGGTCCTATATTACCCAAAATTGAGTCTTGAGAGTTATAATGTTGTTACCTCGTCAAAAACACGTGCCAGAGTTGTGTTTTGTTTCATTTGCACGTTTTACGCAGTTTGAGTAATCCTTTATTATTAGTCTGTCTACATCTCCAAAGCTCAAAATGCTCCGTTCCACTTTTTGAGTCATGAAGCGGTAGTTTTCAAGTTAACAGCTCCCCTTTAGCTTTTGTTCAGTAGAGATGAGCAATACCAGAGTGGAGCACTTCCTATATTATCACATGACATCACAAGGTGGAACAAAGTGTTTTCTGTTTGAGAGAAGAACACAGCCTAAATATGCAGGGTTTGTTTGTTAAACATGTGCGAATGAAACAAAACACAACTCCAGGTCTGTTTGTGATGAGGAAACAACATTATAACATAGATCAGAAAATAGCGTAATATGGGCCCTTTAACATTTCAATCACTGCAAAAAGCGATAACTTATTTTAGTCCATGTTTGTCCATGCTTGTTTGTTTTGTACATCTTTTTAGGATGGTCAATTTAACATAGATCAGAAAATAGCGTAATATGGGCCCTTTAACATTTCAATCACTGCAAAAAGCGATAACTTATTTTAGTCCATGTTTGCTTGTTTGTTTTGTACATCTTTTTAGGAATGTCATATAATTATAGGAGGCCACGCTACGGAGTTAGCTTATTTTCTATTTTCTACTGGCCGCAGTGTCTTGATTACAGTGTAAGCAGGGCAACAATAGACACAGAAATGACAGTTAAGCCCAAAATGAGTCATACTCCGGCAGAGCAAAGTACATTTCATTTACTCATTTTTCTGTGTAGAGTGGAAAAACAGAAAATCAATTATAGTAAACATAAAATTGAGTTAAAGAATAAAGTCTGTGTTTAAAACTATTCATATCGCAAATGCATGTATTTGTTGATTCTTATTTGTATTTTTGTGTTTTTTAATGCATGCATACAGTTTCTTGATTTAAAAAAACAAACAAAAAAATAAAAATAAAAATGAAAGGGTCTACATTATGCAAATTCACTTTTTATAATTTTTTTTTTTTTTGATTTTCACCATTATAATTTATTCTCATGAAAAACGTCCCTGAAGTTTTGGTTTGCTTCATTGTCAGTGCTCAGATTCCCTGTCATTAATCACCATAAAAAGTGTAGCAATAGCAGGCTCTTACTACTACTCAGACTAATTTCGATTTCCATAAGTCAGCAGATACAGGTCCAGCATCTACCACCTGCTGGCACTTTTTATAACTACATGTCATAAATGATTTTTTTTTTTGTACATGAGTAAATTTAGTGTTTTACGTGAGTCTGTTGTAGAGCCGAAAGAGGCATTCTGATTGGCTGCGCTCCACAATTTTACTTTGGCGTATGACAAACCCATCCAAAAATGAATATATGTGGATATTAGCGATGTTTGTTAGCGAAGGGTTTGTAAGGGAGAGACAGATTTAAATACCTACTTCCTCCTTCTGTAGTGTAAAAATCAGGTAGCTCAGATTAAAACTGCGGTTATTCTCTCTACATTTATGTAGATTTTGCTAAGTTGAACTACAACAAATACCATCACTATACTATACAAAGTAGTTTAAAAAGCCCCCACATGTGTAATATAGACCCTTTCATTTCTATGTTTAAAGTTTTCTGCATACATTTACAATAAGATGGTTAGATATGTACCCATATTTTAAGTATTCCCATTTCTCTCCATTTCTCTGTGCTAATGTTGTTGTGCAAAGAGTACAAGTCCATTTGAGCTAAACTGTATACATTTAAATGACTGGCAGTTGGACAGTGGCGGCCTCTCAGGGGTCAGACTGTTGCCAGTATTTTTCCATTAGGTACACACAGGGAACAATATCTCCCTACCAGGAATCCAGCACTTAATTAGCTCAGGAGAGAAAACAATAATAATTACAGGTTTAATGAGGTAAATGTGGTTCAGATTGCACACAGCAGCGATTGTGCAGGAGAGGGTATTAGAGGACATTGTCCAGACCCCAGCAGTGAGTTTGTGACTGTTTAACCAATTAGAGCCACTCATTATATTTTACTGTATTTCAGTAACAGAGGTAGGTTGAGATCTACTTGAGTAAAACATTTTTGAGTAACACAGTACTCCTTAAAGATGCACAATGTAACTATTTCTGCTTATCTCCATGGATGTTACTGAATTGCCTGGAATGTTTCGTAGTGTAGAATTAAACGTATCTATCTCCATGTACAACTCACAGAGAGAATACGTATTTTTCAAGGTGTTTTTGTACAATACAAATACCTGAAATGAAATGAATGCAAGACAGAGAAGTTTAATGCCACACTGAGGAACATTCCAGGCAAAGCGATGACATGAACACAAACATGTGGCGTTTTTAAGTGCACCTTTAACTTTACACCACATTTAACATAATGCATATTTTTAAAATAATTTATTTTCTAAATTTAATAATATTCTATTTTTATGTTTGCTTTGTGGAAATATTTAGAAATGCGCACCAAAGATTTTGAGAAATTCTTGCACTTGACCAACAATTTAAATAACTTATTTCACTCATTTCACATGGATTATCTTGAAATACCAATACTATACTTCAGTACAATTACCTTCACTACCTTCCTCGCCATAACGGCTCCTGTCACAACTGATTGGATGATTTTATTAGCTTTTAGCATAGCAGTAAATCAGCACTGCGTTAGCCACCTGATCCGTGCCAGACACATATTTTTAGTCCAGTTTTCTTTCACTGCTAGCTTCAGCGCCAGATAATCTTCCTTTTCCTGCCCGCGTTATTCGATCAGTACTAACAAACAGCCACAAATACAGTTAGGCTGCATATGGCTGCGAGGCTATGGAAATAAGTGGGTGTGGACGGTGCCAAGATACTCCCAAGGATTTGAGGAATGCCCGTACCATGCCTTAGGGGAGCCTCTTTGCTTTGATTGCATTACGACTTCATTATGGAGTTAGTTAGCTTTAGAATAATATTTGTAGCGCAGGAATGTGTCTCAGTTACTGGTCTTTTTATTATTAGGCTGAAGTAGTGAAATAAAATCCAGCAGCCTATGTTGCTATTCGCTGCTTTGGAAATCGGGTTGAAAATAGTGATGGGCGATACCAGTGATTTTTGTTTCGATACAATACCAAGAAATACTATAGCAAGTATTGCAATGTGAATCCGATGAGTGTTTTATTAAAATGCACTGAAACTCCTTTACTATACAGACTTTTACATTAGTGTAAATATACTTGATCTAAAAATGTCATATATGTGCAGATAACCTAAAATGTAAACAGTGCAATTCAAAATATTACAAAAAAATTTGAGAAATGTTTTTTTGCACGAGAATCGATGCTTTGCGATAACTCAGCCAGTATTGATATATTGACATTTGGTATCGATTCGCCCATCACTAGTTGAAAACATAAAAACCAGGGCAAATTAATGATTATTTTTAGATATTTGTGCCACACCCCCACAAGTCCAGTGCATTCCGAGTTCCACTGCAGTGTAAAGTGCTTGTTCTATTAAATAAAATCCAAAGTCAATGAGATGCCGTAGGATTGTAAATACAAAGGAGGCTAGAATTCTGGAAGACTTGAACGCAGTCTTTAGGTCCCGTTCCAAGGGATGAGGTTGTTTACATACAAGTCCCTCTCTCCTGTAATTGTCCTTTTTTTCTGACATCATCAAACGGAGACATCAAGGCCCCTCGTCGATGCTGACGCCCATACGCTTCTGGATGGTGACTCTGCGCATGGAGGGCTGGGACGTCAGCTCGGGTTTGGGTTGGAACTGCTCCTTCAGGATCCGCAGCACGTTGTCCATTTTCTGGTCCATTTGATGCACCTGGAGACAAGAGGCAGACAGGTTTGTGTCGCAGTAATCAATAAATAAAAAATATACAAAAACGAGTGAAATCTGAACTAGAAGCACAAGCCAAGGCACTGGTTTTAACTCCAACTCCTTCAACACTGAGCTATAAAACTGTAAATTCACTCAAATGTAAAAATTTGAAACAGAAAAGACTTTTGGTGACTGTAGTTGGTATACTAGTAGTAAAATACAGTTACACTGAAAAAACATCCTTATAATAAACTTAAACTACATTGTTGTATAGTGCTATCATTTTGAACATGGAATAATAATAGTGTCTTTCATTTTGCCATCTGAAACACAAACGTTTTTCATTAGTGGGCTGAAGTTAATACATATTATCGGGCTGAGGGCAAAATCTACTTTGGGCACCCATATATGACCGCTCATAGTACTGATACTTGCTCACAATCATTTTTTTCTGACAAATCTACTCCTTACTTTGAACATAAAAACCTGACTTTTTAAAAGCACTGATTAACATAATTTTTACACCTCAACAAAGCTTTAACCCAACCTAGACAAGCATTACGAAACCTAAGAATGCTTTTGTCTCTGTCCTCTTTGAGCTGGTCCAGAATGACAGACCAGTGTAATGACACGTTTGAGTGCTCGTCGCCGTCTACCTGCCAAAGCCCCTCATTACACACAGTACACAGACACACACACAGTATACTAACACACAGTATACTAACAGACACACGCACACACACGCTTGATGAGAGTAGACACTGGTGTTTACAGGCAGACCAAGGTAAACACAGGTGCGTCAGTCAACTACTACCTTAACACAATGGCACAGCAGACAGAAGAGTTCATTTGCAAAAATTGATATTTAAGTTTGGGAAATTTCAAATTTTTCTACATATATGGTGTTATTAATTTAAAAAAAAAAGTTGACTGGAATTGATCAAAAAAGGATGGAATATATTTTATTGCAGTGAAATAGACATCAATAGACAAAACAGCTGGGCCTATGCAAAAAGTGAATTGTCTTTGAAAAGTCATTAACCACTACAAAGGCTCTTGTTTTTTCAAATGAACTGGTTCTAGTGTTTGCTCTGTAAATGACTTATGTTTTCCGTAAACGGGACAGAACTGTATACATACAATGGCCGGTACAGGTATAGAGTTTTCTGTATATTTTCTAACAGTGTCTTGTAAACAACAACTCTTCATTATTCTGTTGGTTTTTATACATTAAATCAGCCCTCTTTTGTGAACTTTTTTTAGCTGTCTGCTGTTTGGGGCTCATGTCAGCAGTAAACAGAGTCGTCCCTCGTTAAAGATCTATCAGCTGCACAATAAAGGCCATTGTACCACCGCTTCACGGTGATGTCGGATATTTTACTTGGCAAAGGTTTTACAAAGTATTGATCTGGACTTCTGAAGACATTTTGCATTTCATCCAAAAAGCTCTGTTTACTTCACATATGTCATCTTTTACTTTTCAAACCAGTTTTGCAACACAACACAACAGGTAAATACACATTTCTCAACCCTAAAGGGTTTCCCTGTTTCATGAGTACTAAATTAACTTGTCAAGTTCAGCCCTGACAAGACCCAGATGAAACCTTAGACCTGCAGTGATGTCACTGCATACTGTTTAGCCCCATACAAATCCATACCTCCACAGTTTGTGTGTAGGGGCGGGCCAAAGTGTACACACATACACAGGAGGGGGCGTGGCTCCTCCACAATGCGCACAACGACTTCAAAAGCCTTCAGTGCATCTCTGTGTGCAGCCCTAGCCTTTGTTTTACTCCAGCACTTATCTAGTTATCCCTCCTTACTCAGCAGCAAAGACACACACATGCACCAAACCCACTGGCTCCAAAAGAGAAGAGAAAATGATAAAGACGTGTTTCATAAATCACAGGCTAAAGAGCAGAGGACATCAAAGAGACACAACATGTTACGCTCCACTGGCCCTGTGTGTGTGTGTGTGTGTGCATATGTGTGTATAGAACAGATAATCACGGCCCCACTTGCTTTGGCACGGCACATACATACTTAACATCTATGACTTTTTGAAAGGCTTGGAGGAGGAATGCCTTTTGGTTCTCCTGAGCTTTTAGTGCGTGAGCGTGATGGTCCAGACATCTTTATAGCAAACCCAGACATTTACTGCCTATTATTGTTCTTGAAGTATGAGGCATCTGTGAAGGAATGAAGCAGGAAGATTGCAGTGTGTTCAAGACTGTAGTTATTTATAAGTGGTGATATTATAACGTTTAATTTTTAAATCCTGGATAAAGTATGTAACTTTTCCGGTACAGTGTATGTCTCCACAACATGTTTTGTCTGGATATTTCAACAGAATGTTATCACACATATCTATCTTGCATTCAATTACAGTTACAAAACAGACGATATACATGCATTCTTTCTGCGAGCTGACTCGCCTCTTCACAGATCTGACCTGCAACTTGATCAGGTAGTGATTATCTCCTTGGAAATTGGAAACAAATGCTATTCTGTGGAATTTTCTAGGAAAAACAAGAAAAGCAGGTGGCAGACCCTCCACCATAAAAGTTGCATAGTGTGCATTTAAGCAAATAATAAAGACATGGATATATCTTTCTTATATAACTTGTGTCAGTGGGGCATCAATGGAGACATGCATGTGCTGGGTGTATCCTACTATTTAAGTAGAGTGTAAGATGAATCAGTATTGTTTAGTTTCTTGTGAATTTTAGTTTTACTTCCTGGCTGGACATGGGCAGCAGATGTGACATACGTAGATGTACTTCCCGAACTGTTACCTAGCAACCATACTGTAAACAAGGGTCAAAGATCATCACATTTACACAATAGCTATGATTAAATAAATAAAAAAATGAAAATAAATCACAACACATTTATTTTGTTAAATAAAAGTACAAACTGCAAGAAATTGTGCGTTTTTGGTGTTAATGGCATAGGTAGAGGTATTCCGTTTTAGAACTCACCACTACTTCCTATAATTTTCTTCTCGACTTATATATTTACAGACAATATTTACCACAGGTACTATTCCATCAAACCAAGTCATAATTAGAAAAACCTGTCATATGCACTTTGAGGTGAACCAAAGAAGCTTGTTTGCTGATCTCCAAGTGCTTTCCTCTCTGCTTGTACTGTGACCTAAATAGTTGCACTAAGTCGATGAAGCACGTGCTGGGTCCGGATGAAGCTTAGGGAATAATAGACTATCATAAACATGTTGGCCCATAATCTACAGATTTCTCAACATTCTCCTCAGGGCTTAAAATGGATCAGAAATTCCTCCCGCAGTGACTTTGAATGCAGCAGCCCCGGAGACCTGTGAGCGGACAAGGAAAACATATTAGGCTGACGCAGGACACAAGACTTATTTATCGCCACTTAACCGAGGGCCGGAGTGAGGAGAGGGAGGGGAGAGGGGAGGGGGTAAGGGATTGTGTAAGGGCTGCTGCTGTTTTAATGTACAGTGTGTCGCAATGGGACGTTATGCAGAGGTGGAAAAGTACTCCAAAAATGCAGCTAGAAATACTGTTATAAATAATGGTACTTCTTGACTTCAAAATATAATGATATGATTATTACTACTACTATTACTCACTCACTACTATAATTACTTTGACAGTGATTAATTCCAGGCTCAAAACGGTTCTGTTTAGCTGTGGATATGACTGAAAGGTTTTTATCCTGCACTCTTGTTAATTTTATGATGATTATTTGGGATTATTAATGTTTTGATTTTTATATTGTGATTTTAATGTCTTTCTTATTCTGTAAACCACTTTGAATTACTTTGTGTACAAATTGTGCTATACAAATAAACTTGCCTTGCCTTGCCATTATAGATGGAATGAAAAATTAGGACTGTCATAGTAACTGACAATTTAAACCAAAATATTATACATCTTTTAGATTGTGACAAGTCCTCATAATGTCACCTATAACATGAAACTGAAACCATGACTATTACTGCACTGCTAATGCCTCAGATAAAGGATGTGAAGTAAAGTTGTGCAGTGACTGTGCTATAAACTTTGTACTGAAACTTATGTCCACGAAGTCAAGGAGGTGATGCCACCAGGCCAAGTCATATGTCAGATCTGTGGACAGGCAAGCTAGTTCATAGTAAGAAGTGTGTTTTTCAAGTTATTTCTTCTTAGCAATAAAACACCTGTAACTGAGTGAAGGCAATATAGACAACTTGCTGTACTGTACAACATTCCAGGCAAATAACATCTTCATGCAGACAATCAGGTAGAGCTCACTAGAAAAGTTACATAATGCACCTTTAAACTACATATTTTATGACATTTAAAAAGTCAAGTTAAAACAGATCAAACTTCGCAACCAGCCAAAATGAACCAAAACACAAAATCTGTAACTAAAATATCTACCTACTTCATAAATGCATAGGCCTACTACAGTGACTGGAGGTTACAATTGGTTTAGAATGCTTCAAGGTACAAAGATGTAATTTCTAAGAAAGACTAACCATTATAGTTTCATGAATTCAATCATCAGTTGTTCTGAGTTCTCTATACCTTCTAGCCACCCTCGAGGTTGCAGCTTCACTGTTCCACAAATATCCAGCCATAGCTCTTGTATACAGCGGCCTCTCCATACAGTTCCTCATCGCTGATATACTTTCTTCCTGTGTTTGTTTGACTGTACATTGTCATGATTTGTGTGACTTTTCCTTTTTTGACATATGACATCACTTTGCGTTAATTTATGGGCAGCTCTTGGTAGAAGCCTCTGTGCTATATAAAATCCTATAGTCTGATAAGTGCTGGCAGTAAATGTGTATCTTATAGTGTAGATTAGTAGTACTGTTGTAAAAGTATGTAGTACAGAAGGTTTGTGCTGGTAAAGTAATAGCAGTCGTGCTGATGCTAGTGTTTTGACCTATATAACGTCAAATGACAGGTGATTCTTCAGCTGTGCCTCTAACCGTAGAAAACACATGACAGCGGTCACAGCACTGGGGACTTCCCTTAAGCACCATTTTAGACAGCAGGCATTTAAAACAACAGCTTGAATGGCTATTGTAATACTACTGACATACAAATGTACACAATTTTAAGCTTTATTTTATTTTACCTTTATTTTACCAAGACGTCCCTTGAGATAAAATCACTTTTTCTAGGGAGACTTGGCCAAAAGGCACCTCAGCAGAAAACATATTTACTCTAATGCCAAACAGGCCAAATGCCTATAATCTAATAATCTAAACTAAATGAATGAATAAATAAATAAATAAATAAATACCACACCTCCAAAAAAACAAAAACAAAAACAAAACAATATTAGTATTATAACAACTCATGTAATTATTGTAAGTGTTTTACTCTTTCTTATTTTTGGTATTAGGCAAGTGTAACTCCCTATACAATTTGGGGCAGCTATTATAATGTATAAATGTTGCTATAACTTGATCATACAATAAGTCCTATTTAGGAGTTCAGCTTCCTGTTACATGCAACATTTTGAGGTCTTTTTTTCCATTCAGAAAATATAATATTATGTTGTTAATATTGTTAGTTGTTATGGCAACAGTCCTAATTATTCTCAGCTTTCATTCTTGTACACATATCACATTCAAAATTGGGACTGAACTTGCACTAAACAGATACAAACCAGAACTACAACAGTGCCAAAGAAAGTTTACATCAGGACTAAACTAAGATCAAACCAGAACCAAACCAGAACCAAACCAGAACCAAACCAAGACCAAACCAAGACCAAACCAGGACCAAACCAGGACCAAACCAGGACCAAATCAGGACCAAACCAGGACATGTGTGAATGGCCCTGAATTTAATAATAGTAACAAGGAGGATATACAAAATAATCAACCAATTCCCTATAGCAATATGTCACTTCTGTAACAATATGGTACGTGCTTGAATTGAGTGAGTTATGGATACGTGACTTTTACGGACAGCGATGGAGGCGCCTCCGAGCTCCTATTCTCAGACCAGCCTTCCTGGATCACGTTCTTATGGCTCCCTAGGGTGGGCCCTTTGTCGTCTGGTACATAAGAACAAAAGGAACAAACAGCACAGTAAATATGTAAACACCAATGGCTTATAAATATGTTTGTTTCGCGAGGATCACAGCCACACTCCACATTAAGAGTCCATATATTTAGCCCATTCATTGAAGAAAGCAGTCTATTGTGTTATAGCAAAAATGAAAGAAGCAGAACACTGTGTACGTGTCAGAATCAATTACTAGTTGTCTAAAGTTTGTTACATGGTAATGCTTTTTCATTCAGGTCCACTAATGTGTTAGAAATGAAAGCAATATTTTATAACTTGTGTGCCTTTAAGAATATTTTAACTATATAAAATTGTCCTTGCATCCACTTTTAGTTTGTAAATTCTTCGTTGAGAATGGTTTTAAGCTTCTAAGCAGTTAAATGGATAAGAGGCAGAAGCTGGCTTTTGCTGATAGAGCGATTCATACTGCCATCTGTTGGGGAGTGAAAAACCTGAACAAATCCTACAGCAGTTGAGATTTCAAAATATATTTCAATACTAAAAGTAAAGTGTATGAAATAAATAGAAAATAAAATATGTCATGTATGTTTGTGGAAAGTAACAATAATTTACAGTATTTTAAAGGCAGTTGTCGTTCCTGGGTACATTTTCTTACATAGATAGTCCTGTGTACTTTGTTAAGGTGCGCTTGTCTCCATGGAAATGCTAATGCGTTGCCTGCAATGTTCCAAAGTATGAAATTCAACGTATCTATCACCATGGAGACAAGCAGGTAACATCACTAGGCAAAGTTACAGGTCAGATCTCTAAAAAGGTGAACCCACTCAGATTAAGAAGGCATGTTAAAGATATTTTTGCGCAATAAAAACTGCTGTCATTGACCTATAATGCCATACCATGGAACATTCAAGACAAATTAACATAATCGCCATGAAGACAAGCAAGTGGCAGGCGTTCCATTTGAAAGGTTACATAGTTCACCTTTAACTAATATGGTGGAGTGACACTATTTCTTCCTAATGTAATTTCAGTACTTCTTCAAACTCCACTGGTTAGAATGTTGGACAAATCCTGGCTTGACTACTAAACAGACAGATCACCATTTGATTGTCCCTGTACATTTGGGAGAGGGGGGGCATCACAAACCTCTAAATGGGACTGTCGCCGCGTCTTTTGTCCCACTGCTCGGTCTGACAGGCACTTTGAGAGACAGGAGCAGACAGGAGCAGACAGGGAGGTTTGGGCAGAGGTGCAGCGGGGCCAACAGCCACACAAATTAGCTCAGGAATGTGTTGGTGCCATGTGTCTGACAAGGCTTTTTAGCTACACTTAGACAATAATGCCACACAGTTTTCCAGTTGGTATAAAGTATAGTGTTTAATGTCCCACTGGTGTAACAAATGTGTAGTTTTCAAATTGCATTGGAGTAAACGCAGCTATTATGTTCATTAGCAATGACCTTTTGGTAATGAGTCAAATGAATGAAGTTTAATTTGCCAGTTTAAGTCAATTAGTTTACTTACATCATTAATAGAGTACTGTGTGTTTGTGCTACTCAAGCTAATAACTTTAGCCAGAAGAGGGTTATGGAGTTGGACATGCACTGTGTAACTTGTCTATTGGAGAATCCGCCATCTTCTTGTATTCTTGGAGATGCTTTGCTTGGAAAGTTTCAGAGTATGGCATTAAACCTATCTATCGTTCATTTATTTATTACAGGTTTATTAAATATCTCTTGATAAAGATGCTTCTCGCTATAGTCAGGGATGCCTCTCCACAGATCTAACCTGTAACTTGGCTTGGATAGAGTGTCACTTGAATGAAGAAAATGAAGAGATCTCCATCACTAGCCTCTCTCTCTCTCTCTCTCACACACACACACACACACCAATATGAACTTTAATAGTACTTAATATTCTAATCTAACTCCTAGCATCACACACACACACACACACACAAATTTGAACTTTAACAGTACTTAACATTTATTATTAATGGATGTGTTGGAAGCCATTTTGTATTGAACTCTTGATTGCTTTTCATCACTCTGACCCCATAGATAGAACATGTATAGTACAGGTACCACTTTATAATAACTACACCTTAATTAGCTTTAATAAAGAATGAACAAAGACTTCATATTTCAATTGCTTATAGAATATATCTGCTGTCTTGCCCCAGTAGATACATTCTGTAAGTAACTCCTGAGGTCAAAATAAGTTTGCTGTGTACTGTCCGCATCCAATTATAAAGTGCTTTATTGTCAGAGAATCAGGAATTGCGCTCTTAGTATTGCTAGTTGTTGTTAGCTTTACCATACCAGCAAAACTCCGCTCTGACCTCTGAAAGTTGTGAAATCTATAAACTCATCGTGGTGAATAATTAGGATGCTCGGAATGCATAAGGTAAGTGAGGAATAACGTTTTTGTTTAAGACTGTAAAAATCTGGTACAGTGCCTACATTCATGCTTTATTAACGCTAATTTAAGGGTAGTTATAAAGTAATATTCTCTGCCTTTTGCGGAAAGCGATGGAGGCGCCTCGGAGCTCCTATTCTCAGACCAGCCTTCCTGGACCACCTTCGTATGGCTCCCTAGGGTGGGCCCTTTGTCGTCTGGTACATAATAATAATAGGAACAAACAGCACAGTAAATAAGTAAACACAAATGGCTTATAAATATGTTTGTTTCTCTAGATCACAGCCACACTCCACATTAAGATGAAAGCAGTCTATTGTGTTATAGCAAAAATGAAAGAAGCAGAACACTGTGTACGTGTCAGAATCAATTACTAGTTGTAATTGAGAGAATCAGGAAGCGCACACTTAGTATTGCTAGTTGTTGTTAGCTTTACCATACAGGCAAAACTTCCCTCTGACCTCTGAAAGTTATGAAACCTATAAACTCGTGGTGAATAATTAGGATGCTCAGAATGCATAAGGTAAGTGAGGAATAATGTTTTTGTTTAAGACTGTAAAAATCTGGCGCAGCGCCTTCATTCATGATTTATTAAGGCTAATTAAAGTGTAGTTATAAAGTAACATTCTCTGCCTGTTATGCATTGGGGTCAGTTCAGGTAAACCTCCCTGCTTGGGTGGCTCTCCCTGACGCTGCCTCACTTCTCTTACACACACACGCGCGCACACAGCACGCACACACACACACACGCGCACACACACACACACACACACACACACACACGCACACAGAACTCAGAGTTTCAGCCCCAACACAATGGACAAAGCATCCAAGGAGATGGGTGTGCGCTGGCCTCACTGGTGGGCCAATAACAAGCTAGCATTACACGGAGGTCATCTTTATCATCCCTGGAACGGCCCCGCTGAATGGGGAGAGGGACCGGCGCGGAGGGTAGGGGGACAGAGGCCACGAGCGCAGAGTCAAGCCAGAAAAGATTTGTAAAAAAGACCAGAAAGAAAGGGAAAAACATTGCAGAAGGAGGAGGAAAATCAATGACAGCTTTTGTGTGTGTGAGAATGCATAACACAGGGGAAGGCCCACGCTCCCACACACGCACTAGCATCAGAAGGACAAACGGGACTGGATGGTATGATAGAGGAATGAAGAAAAGATAAGGAAGAGTTGGTAGGAGTTTTTAGATTCATTGTTTAAACATACTGCAATACCGTCAGTGGAAAAGAACTTTGTTGTCTAGTTCCAGTATTATAGTAGGAATTAGGGTTGAGTGATTTTGGAAAACAAAAATCTACAAAAAGTATGCGATTTATGTCCAGTAGCGTTACCATTTGAGAGTGGACTGTAATGTCAACTGCAAAAAAAATACAAGAATCCCATTCATTTCAGGACATGTTTGTTGTGGTCTAAACTGGGTCAGCAGCTTTTGGGAATACAAGATATAAATGACCTAATTGAAACTTTTGTGATTTGATAATTGTGTCAATACAAAAAAAAAGAAGTAAAAGTCAAAGAAGAAGTACACTATGTTATTGCTTTCCCTGAAATGCCCCACAGTATGGCATTAACCTATACTGCATTTATTGAATTGAAGATGTCAGTGTGGTTGCCTGTCCACAGATCTGAGCTGTAACTTGGTATGCATGGACACGCCTGCTTGTCTCTGTGGAGATAGATAAGTTTAATGTTATACTGTGTGTGGATTTTTGTAGGCAAAGCAATAACATCTCCATGGGGACAAGCAGGTGGCGACCCTGAGAAAAGTTACATACTGCACCTTTAAAAAACAAGGTCACAATGTTTAAATAACACATATCTTAGTAAAACCTAACTTCAAAAAAGTACAAGTGTAAAGAAGTAAAGATTTGCCTTAACTGAAGTATAGCCAAGCTGAGTTGCAAAAAGCTAACATGCCAAGCCATGTGAGTGGATGTGAGTGTCATGTGTACTGAGATGCCACCTGCACGAGTAACCAAAGCTCTCCACCATGTCCTCTGGTGCCAACTGCAACCAGAGCTACTGCTGCTCGAGTCCACTGCGGAGCCGAGCCGTGCCAAGCAGAGGGGATCAACTTTTACACCGCTCTGTACAATATGCTCTTTGTTTTTGAAGAAAAGGTAGAGATCTAGGAGAGGACGTGGATCAGAGGAGGACAGTGGAGGAAGAACTAACGAGTGAAATCAGGAAAACTGTGGTTAAAATGCACATGACAAGTTTTCATGTTTTTCTAATTATGACTTGGTTTGGTGGAATAGTACCTGTGGTAAATATTTATCATAGTTTTAAAGCAGTTGAGTGGCAGCTTGTGGAAAAAAGTTGAGAAGAAAAGTACAAAAATACAGGAAGTGGCGGTGAGTTCTAAAAGGAATATGTCATCAACATGGAAAAAAAGACATCCAAAATGTAGGGGCAATTTAAGCGCATAGAAGCCAGTTTAAACCTTAACAAAATAAAGGTGTTGCTGTTAATCATAACTATAGCATTTTTTTGGCCCTTGCTGACACTATGGTTCCGTGGTAACAGTCAGGGAATTACCTCATATCTGCTGCCCATGTCCAACCAGGAAGTGAAATTATAAACTTCACCGGAATTAAAAATCAAGAAAAGGCTAGGCAAAAGTTTTAGTAAAATGTTAAATACAATTATGTTGACTGTGTTTTGGTGAGTCTAGTGCACTTTAAGTTTTAAATGCAGCGGAAACAGGGCCGGAGCACCTGACGCACATGATAAGTATCAAGAGCTGTGCCACGTGCCGCTAAAGTGCAGCCAAAGCTCTCTGTGGAGGAGGGGGGAGGAGGGACGAGGGGGGAGGAGGGAGTGCGGGCTAATCTCTCCTCTGAGTGGGAGCGCACTCAAAGCTGCTTTTGTTTCTGAGGGATACTTTCACGAGGACGCACAATCCGCGGCTACGTCCACTGTGCGCCCCTCCTCCCTTTGGTCCTCTCAGTTTATCATTTGGATGGACGCAGTCAAGGATTCAGAGTATTTTGCTCTCCACTCTGTGTATCACAAGTTTGTTCTAACTACTTTCAGACATGCAACAGTTTGTTTAATCAAATCCTGTGTTACGATAAGACAATTCATCTTTTGTCTGTTGGCTTTCCAGAGCAGTAATATGATCAATGTTCAGGATGAGCTAAGTTTCATTCAGTTTCATCCAGTGATAAATTACAAATAGCTTTAAAGAGCCAGAATTACAGTTTGTTAGCACCAGTGTTAGTGCCATATGAACCATCTCGCACTCTGAGGAGACCTCAGGGATCGGCCTCCTGTTGGTGCCCAGAGTCAGGACTAAACATGGGGAATCAACGTTTCAGTTTTATGCAGCTAAAACCTGGAACAGTCTTCCTGAAGATGTGAGACAAGCCTCTACTATGACAATGTTTAAATCCAGGCTCAAAGCGGTTCTGTTTAGCTGTGCATATGACTGAAGGGTTTTTATTCTGCACTTTTCTCTTTTAATGTTACTTTTATGATGATTATTTGTGATAATTTATGTTTTGATTTGTTGTATTGTGATTTTATGATTTGATGTCTTTCTTGTTCTGTAAAGCACTTTGAATTACTTTGTGTACGAATTGTGCTATACAGACAAACTTGCCTTGCCTTATCATTAAATACGTTTACAGTAATGATTATGTCTTATCAAAGAGCCATCTTCTGGGGCAGAGACTACATTTAGGAACTACAGCTTCTCAAGGGAGTGTAACTCACAAGCACTTAACACTTTTCTGTGCAATCCAAATGTAAACACAAGAACAAAAATCTCACAAGATCATTTGTGGCAATTTTGATCTTCGGAATGTCAGAATATTAAGTAAAAAACACCCAATTTTTCTAAATTAGGAAGTTGGCCATGAATAGCAAGGTAAAGTAAATGCACCTACACTTGGCAGGCCATCTAGAGCCTTGATGGTCTTTTATAATCATTTGTTTAGACTTGGCTGAGAGAGAATCGTGTGTGGCACAGACACTTATGGTGCCTTGTGTTTGGAGACATCCATTGGGACTGACATGCTTTGAGCTTCTATAAGAGGTATAGATTAGCACTTAAAGTAAATTATGTTGCAAACAAGCTTCATGCAACTTTAAATATTTGTAACAACAAAAGTGACTTGACGCCGTACTTCATTTTACGTACAAAGACCTATGTAAACAAGTTTTTAAAAGGCACACAGATGTCTCATTGAATACACAAAGAAACGCAAGCCAAATGTTAATTAGCTCACATTTTAACGGCAACTAATAAAACATGTACCCAACCTAACCTATGAAAACTTCTAGCACCTTTAGTTACTTAGGACCTGTCATCACGAGAGACCGGGGTATGGGGGAGTTGATAAAATGCTTTTCAGTCCATAAAGGCCATGCAGTCGACACGCAGGGGCGAGGGAGGGGGGAGGAGGTGGTGGGCTAAGGTGGGGCAGCAGCAGCAGTTGCCTGGTGAACATTTGTCCCTCACAGACAGCTGCTCGTGATTAGCTGCTAACTGGCCCCTGGTGTGGTGGCCCTCGGAGCAGACACGCTAACAACACGCTAACAACACGCCTGTAACTCGGTCGTAAATGCACATGCAAGATCTTAAAAGTACCAAAAACCATCTTGTGCATGGACAAAGCAATTGGAATGGATGGAAAACGCTTAAGGAGTGTTTAAAAATCAACCTGTCCTGATGTGTAGGCAGTGATGGGAAAAATACTTTGAAAATATATTTAGTTACTGAATTCTGAATACCTGTTCCAGTCTGGTCCAGTATAGTCTGGCTAAGCTTCCATTGTAGGGAGTATTATATAGGACTGTCACGGTAACAAATTTTGAAGTGCGACATATTGCTGAGGTAAATATAGACTATAAACGATAATATTGCAACCAAAACATAAAGCAAAATTATCCCCCAAAAAGTATTCTGAATGTACAAAATTGTTAGGCCTAGAATTATACGTCTGATGACGTAGGTCAAGATAAGGGCTGAGCTGGCAGTGAGTGCCCTCAGTACAGCACAGAAATGGCATTTTTTAACACCTGTATTAAAATGTTACAAGGTATTATATTCTGAATACTTGGAATTCTTCTATAATATTTAGTTGTTCCTTATATTTAGTTACTATATTACTTATTCCATATTTAGTGAAGTTGCAAATACACACAGGTGCTGTATTTTTTGTCTGTCACCACTGATGTCATGTCGGTGTGTAGCCTAAATTACACGATCAAATACCGCAATGTATTCCTTTAATTTTAGGAATGTAACTTCTGAATACCACCAAATGATAGTAACTGTACTATTAATTACTATGAGTAGGATAAAACCTTTTTTGTCCCACTAAGTTACCAATCAGCTTGTAGCATGTCTACCCAGTCACCTTATGCCAGAGGACTACAAAACCAGCTTGAATCAATCACGTATCACAAATAAAGTTAGTGAACTAGAATTTTGATAAGTAGTTTGAGAGATTTGGCTGTTGTCAAATAAGCGTCTGGAGTATGTGGCGCCGCGCTCTGATGTGTGACTAACTGGGACAATGACAAACTGTACACGGGCCGTCCATAAAGCGCACACCTGTCCACTACATGAAAGAAACACTTGGACCGGCCCAATCTGCACAGGCCCATGAATCACCACTGATCCCAGGCAGACTTCAGTGTGGAGTGCATCAGGGTGTGGCAGACGTGGCACTCACACAGGGCAGTCTTTATAACCAAAACCCCCTCCCCTCTCTCCACTTCTCTGCCACCTGCCACAAGCACCAAATGCCCCCCCACCTCCGCCCTGTATAGCTCACACCACACATGCCCCGGCCTGGTACCCCCCTCCCCCCTGCGCCAGGCGGTGTGGCAGCCAGCGTGGCATGGCCAGTCACCAGGGAGGTGCCATGTTACTCCGGCCGCTGCTGTAGGTCTCCCACACTGTGCCTTTGTTTCCAGCGTCAATAGGCCAGTCAGCCGCACGCACGTTATAAATGATGAGGGGTGTGCCAGCGCCCTGGTCCGCGCTCAGGGCACCCTCTCAAACATATACTAATAGCGCACAGGTTTTTGACAAGTATATAGCAGGGAAGTTACAGTAGAAGATACCATAGAATGACCAAACAAGCACAAGTGTTAAGTGATATGAATATGAAAATCATGATTCAGTTCACAGAGCATTTGAAACATTCATATTTGAAAGTAAACTGAAAGATGAAGTGCCCATAGAAGTCTAGCAGTGGTCCTCAAACTGTGGTACGTGAGATCCCCTACTAATCTAATAACTGTTTAAAGACATAACATAAGCTCAAAGCTTTTTCCATTTGGATTGTGTTTATTGCACAGAAAAACCTACACCCTTTTTCTGACAGGGCTTGCATCTCCACAAGCCTGACTCCTTCCTTTTGGCTGTAATCTTACACAGTATGGGATAAAACATATTCATCGCAATGGAGAATATGCTCTGAAGTATGGTTTTAATTTTGTCAATTATTACCACAATTTTGTCCTCCTCTGGGTAAGTTATTGGTTGAGACTACTGTAGCAATTGTGTACTTATATTTTAGGCCCATCCCTTATTAAGACCTGAAATAGTAGGGTTTCAGACCTGGTTTCGATCTGGTGGTACTCGGAAAACCAAATGTTTTTTTAAGTGGTAAGTGGTATGAGAAGTTTGAGAGCTACTCTAAAGAACTACACTTTTTATATTGTTTTTGTTTGTTAATGCTAGGTAATAAATCGTCTTAAACTGTATATAGCAATAGTTTAAAATTGCTAATTCAAGTTTTTAAATTCTATTATTTATATTGAAAAAGTCATACAAAAGTGGGCATATAATGTCAAACAAATCCATGCTCTCTATTATGTTTATCTAATCGTGTAGTAGGGAGATCCCCACTCAAACCCAGCTGTCTGCTCCGTCCAGACAGCGGCTCGTGCCTGGTGCCTCAGCCCAGTGCGTGCCAGCTGATCGTGGGGCACAGTAACCCTCGGCATACCCCCTCCCTCCACACTTTTAACCAGCCGCTGCCCTACATAAAGAGCCTTATTATATTATACACAACAGCTGGCCATACATGCAGACAGCAGAGCAAAGCAGAGGCAGACATGTTCATGGTCTCTCTCCAGTTTCCAAATTTAGCCTCTCTTCCCGGCCCACTCAGAGCTTGTTTGTGTTATGGTGGTGTTTTCCCTGTTGAAAGATGCACCCCCACGTACACAGGCATGCATCTGGCCCAGAGCAGACTGATGTTTGTTAGCTTAAGGAAAATATGAGGAGTAGAAGTAGACCAGAGATGCCTAGTTAGTTAGTTGAATTGGGTAGAGGATGATTTTGGAATGTTTTATTGGTCCAAACAGCCAGGAAATTTCTGTATAGGTGTGTGGGAGTGCTCAAGAGGAGGAGCTTTGAACGGGCTGTACCTATTTTGTCATGTGAAATTTCTCTTGCCCCAATAGAGATAAATCGTAAAAGAAGCTTTTACCACTGTACTGCACGCCGTTTCAAATGACATTCCAATGAAATTCCATTTAAATTTACTCAAAATTATAAATCCGATAATGCGTCCAAACTGTTACTCTTTCAGTTACTCTTACTTGAACCATTTAGTAGTTTCCCCCAAAAATCTTACTTGAATCATTTTTTTTGACCACTATTTTGTACTTCTACTTAGTAATATCATTTTGAAGTGACAGTACTTTTACTTAAGAACAATTTTTGGCTACTCTCCCCACCTTTGCCTAATTCATGAAAAGTGTGTGAGAATGTCTGAATGAAACGCCATGCTTGTGGAATTACTAACGCTGGAGGAATGAGGCTGTGTTGCTGTACATTTGCCATTTGTGGAGCAGTGGTGTTATTGCAAAGGCACTCTTCAGAATAACAGCCTGGACTCTGTGTGATGAGCCAACATTCTTTAGAGATGAAGGCTTGCCTGCTTCAGAAGACCAAACAGATATGAGAAGGTTATACGCTCTCTGCTTATGACAGACAGATAGACGTAAGATATATAAAGAAATAATAATCGTGTTTGTTGTTTTTAGTGATATGCAAAATATTAATAAAAAAGTAAGGGTATAAATTTTTAAAATAATGATTCTGACTGTTTTGATCAATCTCATTCTCGACATTTACAAGCATATTTTAGCACATTTCTGATCTATGCCATATTAAAGATGTAATGTGTAACTTTTATGGTGGAGGGTACACTTCCAGCTTGTGTCCATGACATTTTTACGACTGATTTGCCTGACTTGCCTGACACAGTTGCATTTTTTTTCAATTACAGATGTTTTCATTGTTACAAAATACCATGAAAAGCATGCCTACTCACTGTGAGCGGGGCTGCTACTCCAAAGATCTGACAAATAACTTTGCCTGATGGCATCACCTGTTTGTCTCCATGGGAATAGTGCTACTCCAAAGATCTGACAAATAACTTTGCCTGATGGCATCACCTGTTTGTCTCCATGGAGATAGATTCAGTTCAATTCAAGTTTATTTATATAGCACATTTAAAACAATGTTAGTTGACCAAAGTGTTTCACAACAAAAAACAAATATAGAGAAAACACGATACATAAGAAAAGAACAATAAAACACCAAAATATTCTGTTTAGCTAGTACTAAATGCCAGGGAGAAGGGGCGGGTTTTCAGTCTAATCTTAAACTGTATTAAAGGCTGTGGGGATCTGACAGGCAGAGGGAGACTGTTCCATAGTCTGGGCGCTGCCACAGAAAAGGCTGTCACCTCTGGTCTTGAGCCTGGCTTTGGGCACAGCCAGCAGGAGCTGGTCAGCTGACCTCAGGGCGCTGGGTGGGGTATAGGGCTGCAGTAACTCCTTCAAATCAAGTGGACCCATAGAGGGCACACGTTTAAACACAATCAGTGACTAAGTTTTTGTCAGCAGACGAGCTGCAGCATTCTGGACATTGTCTGCTGACAAAAACTAAGAGACTAAATATGTATAATGACATACTGTGAAACAAGAGAAAAAGCAATAACAAACAGGTGTCTAACCCTCAATCTGAAATGTTACATAATGCACCTTTAATGTGCAAGGTACTGTACATAAGGTTAAGTGTTTCTAGTTTATTTTGCAGTAATCTAGTGTCTTTCTCTTGCCTCTGTAAAACGTCCTTGAGTTTCTTTTTGAAAACGCTATAAAAATGTACGTACATATTATTATTATTATTAAAATTATTATTAATGCGCTACATTTAGTCCAGTTGACAGTATGAAAGAAGTTATACAATTTAAAATAATGCTAAGTCTCCCTTGTAACCATCCCACCATAATTTCAGCATCTCGAGTATGTCAATAACAGCCCTGCACTGGCATCTAGCTTTACCTTGTCTGGGGCCTTGGATTCCTCACAAGCCTGCAGCCCTAATCTGATCGTCCACACAGAGAAAGGCATTTAATCAGAAAATCAGTAACTACTTTCATTTTAGATTTATGGACAGGCACACACATAACTGCCTCCATATCTCCTCTCCATTACCTCGTCATTTGAGAAGGCCAATTGCTTCTTGTCATTAGGGTTTGAGTGCGCAGTTTGAGTGGGGTTAGACACACATACACACACATACTGCTTGTAAAGGCTATATACAGTATTTATGGGATTTTACATCAGTTTCAACAACATAGTGACTCATTTTGATTCACGGTCATGACCCATTTGGGATTTGTAAAGATTGGAGGGAACAATTCTCTTTTCTCTTTTTAACAGTAAGCCTCTGTGTAAAACATACGGTACATGTTTAGTATCAAGCAACTAGTGGTGACATACAGTATTACAATCGCTCTGTCTTGGAGCGGTCAAACTTTATTCTAGTTTGGGAAGATATTTTTAGGAAAAGAGCCATTTGTAAAGAACACGATAAGTTTATACACCAGAAAGACCAGTGAATTGGTAACTAATGTTCTTAACTTAATTATAGTGAACCTAAAAACTTGATCTAAAACTTGAAAAGATAGCAAATTTACAAAATGTACAATTTTACATTTACTTACTTTATAGTTTATGGCTAGTTTGAGAAATACATTTAAAGGATACATATTATGCATTGTTATTGACCTTTAAACATGCAATTGAGTACCTTGGCATCTCATGTTTTAGGGGTTAAAATAATGTCTAGACTTAGAGAATGTTTGCATCCTTTGTGCTGGCCCTACTTGGATTTGGTGTTCGTACAGCATCTACTGGCAGCAGTGGGAATGAATCATGGAAAAAACAAAAACGATCCATTCACGCAATGTGACCAGCATGCTAATATAAGCAAGCAGCTGTAATGAACACTGCCGAGGATTTATGGACTTACAAATAGCGCAGGAGACCTCAGGATTTCTTCCTGTGACGTAACAATCTGGGTAAAATTGAAACGGGTTTTCCGGTGATCTCTGAGGCTCAGAGGAAGAGGACCTCGTAAACAGGATTAATGAAATAAGAAATTGAGTGTTTTGTGAGTGCTCAGGTGGAGTGGACTTAATAACCAAGAGTCATCAAACAAGCTTGAATGCAGCAAAATACAACTCTATGTATGTTTTTGATGAAGGGACAGTGTTCTATGGTTATAAGCTAAAAAATCTATTTTAATATGTATCCTGTAAAATATAGTTACTAGTCAGGTCATTTGTTACCATAGTTGTTTAGCCATCATCATGCAATGTAACTTGATCTGGGCTATCTAATAACTAAATTACTTGTATTTATTATTATTCTTTTTTTTTTTAGTGCTAATTTTCAACACCTGTCCATAGGGGGCCTTTAAATGGGTTTGTAGCCTTATGTGCACAAGGCCAGGCCTCCATAACAACATATGCGAGTACAGGGGACATGTGTGGACAAAAGTTGTCTCACACACACACACACACACACACACACACACACACAGACTGTATGTGCGGAGCAGACACCACAGGCCATAGGAGCACCTGTTCTCTCCCCTGTAGCACAGTTGGACGGGCTCACAGTCTCCATAACATACAGCTGTCGGGACTGGGCCAACAGCGGTGCATAACATCCCCCCTCCTCACCCAAAACCAGACCGGAGTATTTTTAGCTTATAGTAAACAGAAAACCCTGCCTCTTTTCTCCAAAGGGTCCAAATAAGCAAAAAGCAACAACTGAAAGGCCAATGTTCTAAAGGTGCACTAAGCAACTTCTCTGGTGAGGGGTCTGCACATGCTTGTTCTGGAGATGCCATTGGAATAACTTGTAACGTGATACATTTAATACCATACAGTGGAAAATTACAGGCAAAGCAATAACATCTCCATATAGCAGATCCTTCACTAGAAAAGTTACATTTTGCAGCTTTAAAGGGCCCATATTATGCTATTTTCTGATCTGTGTTATAATATTGTTTCCTCATCAAAAACATACATGGCGTTGTGTTTTCTTTCATTCACACATGTTTAACACACAAATCCTGCATATTTAGGCTGAATTATTCTCTCAAACAGAAAACACCCACCTTGTGAGTCATGTGGTAATACAGAAAGTGCTCCGCTGTGTTTTTAAACTCCATACACCTTCAGTAGAATCAAGGTAAACGGTAGCTGTTAACTAAAATAGGTCCAAGAAAGGTCTAAATTAGATCTAAACCGACCATGTCATGAATAGAATCAGGTTCAAGCGACAACAAAACAAACACTAGATGTAAGTGAATACATCAAGAGTAAATGAGGTAATCAACCGTCATCAGTGGTCTTCAGTTAAAACCCCAACTAATCACTTTTGAAAAGTGAAAGACTTGCCACTAGCCCCAGAAGAAGTACAAGTACAACTAGTCCCACACTTTGAGAAGCGTTAAGTCTAGGGCTAATCACAATCAAATCAAAATCGTAAATGGACGCAATTAGCAAATGAGAAAAGGCTGCATTTTTTTACGTAGCATAATTTCCTCCACAAAATATCCTGTCTTATTTTGCATAAAAACGGCTCACCCTGTAGTTTACACGTGTACAAACATGCTCTGAAATTAGATTCTTGTATTAGTTTGTCAATTCTTCTGGAGGCGTTTAAGGTGTGAACTTTGAACAGCATCCTTATTAAAACATAAATTGCAACACTAATCGTAATGCTTGTAAGAAAAGTCGCAATTAGATCATTTTCCCAAATGGTTCAGCCCTAGCTCTGTCTCTGCCCGTTGCTTGTCAAAGAAACCAGTCAGAGCCCATTGGTCTATAACAGGAAAGGAAACATGGAACAGCTCAGGAAATGTCTGCAGGTACTCCAGTCTTTTC
>KN482286.1:0-14787 GCA_000787095.1 Periophthalmodon schlosseri | reverse complement strand
AGAGGAGGGGGAGGAGGAGGGGGAGGAGGAAAGGAGGAGGAGGAGGAGGGAGAGGAGGAGAGGAGGGGGAGGAGGAAGGGGAGGGTCGTTGAAAGTTATGGGCAAAGATGATGTGTGTGTGGAAAGCAGAATGATGGGTTGAGCACTTTATTTCAGTGTAGGGAGTGGGAGAGGTAGCACTGCACAGTGAGAGAAGGATTTGAAAATTGGTTTTGTTTTACTGTTGAAATGAAAGTTTGGAGTGGAGTGTCTGTTTTCTTTTCTTAATGTCTCTACCCTCTCTCACCCTGTTTCAGGTCTGGTCTATCCAATAAAGCTTTCAGGCAAGAAAAGTCTCAAAACAAGAAAAAAAACAAGCAAACTGTAAACATGCCACACAGGGCCTTTAAGTATACAACAAGCTGTTTTGATATGGTAAAAATACATTGGAATTCTATTTTTTGAGTAGCTTGGCAACAATCCACCAGGCTACAGCTAGAAAAACAACGCAAATAGTATGAAAATAAACTTCTGCTACACGATCAAAGTAAAGCCTCGCAAAACATAACTAAGTATAGCAATGGACAGGCCCAGAGTTAATGATGAGATTTGGGTATTTAGAAAGGGTCAGTGACAGCACATAATAACATGCACGGCTATTCTCTTTGAAAGATCTGCTTGTGATAATTTATGTGACCCTCTGTTCCCAGTGCATTTTACACCAAAGGAAAAACAGACAAAATATAGTGGGACCACCCCCAAGGCAATGTCTGGCACCAAGATGCACCGTGACTTTGAAGTCCACGAGGCTGGAGGAAGCCCTGGGGATGTGACCCTCACTCAGCCAGCACATTCCCAGCATGCATTTCAACCCCCAAAAGTTGTTTAGAGAATATTTTTAAATATCCTACCCAATTGTTGTGACTGTGGATATTTTTTTCTGTTGACTTTTGAAATTGTGATTTTAAAGATGCTCTATGTAACTTTTCTGGTGGTGGGTCAGCCGCTTGCTTGTCTCCCTGATGTTGTTGTTTATCAGCAGATTTACATAAGCATATCTATGCATTTATTCAATTCAAATGTTAAACAAACAAACAAACAAAATAGTAGCATATATCTGTGAACAGGGTCGCCACTCAGGGACGGGTTCTTGTTGTTTCTTGTCAGCACAGTGAAAGAAAAAATCAGTTCTGTCAACTGGACAAAAAATTAGAAAGCCCTCTCTGCTTGTGGATATCCAAAGTGGGCCTTCAATAGATCTACGAGAGTTAAAATACAGGACAACAGGGAATCTGAACATAGAAGGAAAGGTGTAACCATTCCATACACAGCTGGTGTGTCTGAAAAGCTTCAGAGGATTTTCAGACAACATGAAATCCCGGTCTATTTCAAACCTACAAACACTTTAAGACAGAAACTGGTTCACCAAAAGTACAAAATCCCGAGCCATAAACAAAGCAATGTGGTCTACTCCATCCAACAGCCGCTTCATAAGAGAATGTACCAACACCGTCACGAGAGCTCCTCGGGACCCCAGTCTGCCATACATACAGTCTGCCTCCTCAAAGCCACTAACCACTCCTCTGAAGATAGTGAGGTACAGATTTTCAGCCAAAGAAAAGAAATGGCGAGAGGGGAGTTAAAGAGGTAATTTTGTTAGGAAAGACAATCCATCTTTGAACAAGAATGGTGGCCTTTTTATTTCCTATTTATAACTCCATCCTTAGACCTAAATCAAAACAAGGAAAACAACAGGGCCAGCCAGTATGCTGATAGGTGTGAGAGGACCCATTATGGGCCGTTATGCAAATAATGACTCAGGCACAGCTCACCCTTAGTGTAATTCAGTAGACCTACCGTGCAAACAGAAACTATAAACAAACACGTGTGTTAGTTTCAGTGTACTTAGCTCCTCCCTTCAGATAGATATAAGGCAGCGTCCATCAGCAATCTGACCAGAACTGAAGAAGCGGACTGGATGAGCAGCAAAACGTCTTCACTCAAATATCAGAATTAAATTTTTCCTTTACTATGGATCATACCTTGACAACTGAAGGATTACACAGACTTCTTGTCAGCATCTACAGACTTATGCAAAAATAAATACATGATCAAAATAATACATAAATATATACAAAATACAATAAATAAAAACTCTGGCCAAGTAGTCACACGGCCAGTCAACTGTTATCGCAATCAAAGAAGAGTTTACATAGGCACGTAGATTGCAGAGAGTCACCAAATGGAAAATGGTTACGGGTGTGAGAGGAGACAGGCAGATGTTCCAGTAAGCAGCAGTGAGGCGTGCAGCTGCAGCCTCGTCATCACTTAAAAAGAGGACATTTCCACTCGCTTCATGTGTGTCCAGAGCTCATTATGTTAAACAGAGGCTCTAGTGGTACAAAAAGAACCACAATATTAACGGATTGGGAGGGTTTAAGATGCCAGATAACAGTGTGTTTTTTTAAGTAAAATTAAAATATTTCTTTTTGCATAATTAGATATAAAATACAAATATGGAATAGTGAATCAGATACTGGGAAGCTAAAGACTGCACAAATATAAAATACAAATTTCAAACTTGAAACCTGGTTTGTCCCATTTAAGGCTAAATGTAAATGTGTATTCCAAATACCTATACTCATCTGAACACTGGAAAAAAACTGGACAGTCTAAGACTCCGTCTTTATCAGAACTATGAGATCACATTCTAATATTAAATAAATGACTAAGTTCTGTTGTTGTGTCCTTAGGCAAGACACTTCACCCACATTGCCTAGAAGAAATGTGGTGTGTTTGTGAATGATTGGTGGTAGTCAGAGGGGGCGATGACGCAGATTGCCAAGCTCACTTCTGTCAGTCTACCCCTGGGCAGCTGTGGCTACAATAGTAACTTACCACCACTGAGTATGGAGTGAATGAATAATAACTACAGTGTACAGTTTTACATTGAAAGCCTGTAAAGTGCAAAGTGTACAAGTGTAAGGCATTACTATTTGTTGAAAAGTACAATCTATACTATGTTTTAAATATAATTGTGGTACTGATTATGAAGCTTTTCCTTTGAATCAGAATTGAGTTTGAAATGTTCATATTATGACACAAAACTACATGATATACACACATAAACCAAATACAGATTTTGTCCACTCAATCTGATTTTCAATTTCAGTGTTGTTGCTGTGAATGAAATGGGATCACCGCACTAAACTGTGGGTGGTGGGGCTCCCTCCTCACAGCTGTACAAATCCTGGAGCAGATCACGTCCGTATGTGTTAGTCCGAGCAGCACCTGTACAAAATCTCATCTTCTCCGAGAGGCCCCCAGAAGAATTTGACACCATGGTATAGGAGGTTAGCAGCGCCGTGCACTAGCCAAAGGCAACAGTGTGGAGCGGGGCCTCTGGTGCTCCTGTGGCACGCGCCTGTCCCCCCTCAGCTCATGACCCAAGATGGAGTTACGAGATGTAGGGGAGGAACAACTGTACTGTTCCCCTAACAGCCCTCTAAGCTCCAACTGCATATACCCTCCACTCCATCCAACAACATGCACTAGTTCATGGATATGAACTTTTCTATTGTGTGGGATACAATAGAGCAGAAGATGGAGCGATAAAAAAGTCTTATCAAATCTAATGATGAACAGGTGTTGTAAGCTGCTTTGGCCATGTCATACATTCATGATATACTGACATTGCTATGGGTGCAATATGAACTTAAACTTGAGCTTTTCCACCTTCAAGGCACTTGAAGCGCTTTACATAAAGGAACTACTCACCCATTCACTCACACATCCATACACCGGTGTACGCAGACACTGGGGGGAAGGTGGGTTAAGTGTCTTGCCCATGGACACAACGACAGCATTCATCTGTGGGAGCTAGGATTGCACCGCCAACCTGTGGGTCAGTGGATCTGACTGCTCAACCAATGATGCTCATGTCGAGAGTGGGATTCCGCCAACCTTCGGATCAGTGGACAAACACTTCAACTGAGCTAGGCAGAGGTAGACAGAGATTGCAGCTTAAACACCTTGGCCTTTGTACAAATATTCCTTTAAAATGATCTACCTCCGTGGAGACAAGCAAGGGACACCACGAGGCCAAGTTACAGGTCAGATCTGTAGAGAGGTGACCCCGTTCACTGTAAGACTGTACAATTTTGCAAGTTGTATTTTCCTAGAAATAAAAACACCTGTAAATGACAAAATGCAAGCTAGATAAGTTTGGTATCATACTGGAAGACGATTTGTTACGATTAATTCACTATCGGCAAGTGAGATTCATCAACACATGCTTTTGAGAAAACACTACAGGAGAATGGAGACTGAAGTTGGCCGCACAACCTTCTCGCACATCAGTGTAGACCAAAATCTGCAAGATAGTGAACCCTTTAGCCTAGAAGAGTTTACCACATTGAAAAGTACATAAACATGACTAATGGTGGTATTGTGTCTCAGTATTCGCTGGAATCTTGGCCCATATCAATGTTTTTCTCTTCTTGGCCTTTTCAGTGATAACTTCTAGAAGGAGAATAGCTTCAGTGAGGTGGTCTACTGATATTTGGAGGAATGTTTGAAGGACACAAGAATGCTCTATTTCAGGGTCAGGCCTATTTCGGGAACTTTAGTCATAACAACGGCACGCTTGCAAGATGGCCGATAAGACGCCCATAGGGTGAGCTCACTGCGCGGAATGTGTGCCTGTTTATATGGGGACAGACACGGCCAAGACAAATACAAGCACAAAGGACAAGGAAGAGGAATAGGTTGGCTTTTTATCATGAGAGAGATGTGGCGCTGACGTCAGAGCTGTGTTTGGTGAGAGCTTCCTGTTTGAGGGGTTTCCAGATCACACAGAGAAGGGGTGGGGACATGGCATTTTTAGTGGAATAATAAAAAAAGAGGAAAAAAGAAAAACAAATATACTTTACATTTATGTTCAGTGGAATTAGTCACTGTTCACGGTTTAGACATTATTCGGGAATGGCATATAGCCTAACTGATGTGTCCATTTAAATGTTTACTGATTTGATCCACAACATCACTATGTCAATACTTCATATCTGTCAGTTTCAAAAGTGCATTGTCTATCCTAATTTTCCAAACTCACAAGAATCCATCTTTAACGGCTCTCAACTTTTGGTTCGAGCAGATATTGGTTCAGAGCGTTTATTTTCAGAAAAAACAAAAAATCATGAGTTAGCTAACAATGTAGTTGGGGTAAAAACGTTATGTATGAATCCATTTATCAAAAACAGTATTGTTTTATTATTTTAACATTCTAATTGACTGCTATGATTGGCTAAAATTCCACTGAAAGTCCCTCCTCTTTCCTAGACAAAAACAAACGAACGAATGCCATTCCAAATTGATACCAAGCTAATCTTACAAGTACTGTAATATCAACTGGGCTTTTGTCAAGTTATATCTGAAATCATAAATCAGTCGCCATCAAAATACACTATTCCATTGTTTTCCATTGCATTTTTCCAAGATAGTGAAATTTCCAAAGGTATTTCTTACTTCAAATACATACAAGTAAATATTTCTGTAACATTCGTGCAGACACAAGCTCTGACTACAAACACGTGCAATCAGAGCGCTTTTTTACAATGCCACAAGTCTCCAACGGCTCCGTTAAGGGGACCGCAACAGGAGTCAGCTCATCTTCCTCTGTTGTCTGGTTAGCTTTTTCCCATCCCATCATACACAATTATGATAAAGACATAAGCATGAACCATAACATGTTTGAGGAGCGACCCTGCAATCCCTCAGAATCCACTTGCGCGAGACCACCGCTCATTTATACTGGGGGGGATTCTTCCTCTCTTGCGTTTTCATGCTTTCAGTTCTCATTAAAACCACAAAAAGAGAACTGCAAAGGCCCCTCGCTGCCTCGGCCTTGGAAATTTTGCTACGCTAACCACCTTAATGTGCGCTTTGGTCCCACTTGCATACTGGAGGGGGGCTCTCCGGTTGCCGTGTAATAAGTCCTGGCGGTCTAGGCTTGTAATTGGCCATAATTAAAAGGAGGCAGGAGCAGACGTGGATCTTCCTCTGAGCAGCAGGAAGTAGTAAAGACACGCTGTCTCTTCCTTTACTAGGTGCTGTTCCCTTTGAGCCCCTTTTCCCTCTCTTCCTGTCACTCAGCGTCTTTGCGGGCTGTGTTTTGGGGGCTCTGTTTGCAGTGAGGAGGGAGGAGGAGGAGGAGGGGGGTGGCCAGTGTAAAGTCTACCCTTTTATCCTTAAAGCCCCTCACCGCTGCTTGGCTTGTGTGTGTGTGCGTGTGTGTGAGTGAACAGGACTTTACCATCTTTGTCTGTTGCCTCTGTAATTATTCAGTCTGTCTGTTTGTTGTCATGTAAGCATCAAGTTGGTGCGACATCCAGGACGAGCTGCAGTCTGCTGTCTGCTGCTTTAATCTGAATCGTTTATTTCAAAGTAAAGTAAATTATAAGATACAGGTGGTGCTGAAGACACAGAATTGTATGCGTTTAAATGTGTCTTTCCATGTATTCATCTTAACAAGCAATGAGCCTATGATTTAGAATGCTTTACTAAATGTGTGTGGTCTGTCTAGTCTATATGATCTTATACATATATTCTTGAGCATAAGACAAACTGGACAAAAGGAGCAAAAGAAGTGGGTACAAATGAGCAAGGTCAGAGACCAAAGTAGAGCGAGTTGCTGTCCACAGTTAAGTGTCCAGTTAAGATGCTACATCCACATAGCCAAAAGGTTTTTTTTTTATCTATGAATATGTTCTGCTGGTTGCATGCAATCTGTGCGTATACTTAGGCAATGTGAGTAAAGAGTTTTGCCCATGACATAATGGGAGTTACAAAGCAAAGGCACAGTGCCACTGCTATCCCATCTACCATGTAGTTTCCAAACCCAGCCGTAGTGCACCAGGCTTTACTCCACACCCTCTGTGCCTCTACAGGAAACTTCCGAACTCGAGTGAACTCTGCTGACTACGTCTCCTCTTCTGTTCTTCTCGTGTCAAAGATGGAAAAATGACACGAGGTCAGGCAGGGCCCACAGGCGGCCATATTTCCAGGGGCTCCTCCTGTGGTCTTCACAGCCAAAACACACAGGACAGACAGTGGGAGGATTCTGCGTGACCTTTGACCCTGACTGGGTTCCTCTGGGGTCAGCAGGGGTCACTTTGCCATGTCTGTTGGGGCGAGCACCTGGACCAGCGGACCAGGGCCGATCTCTGTGTATGTGCGTAGAAGTCTCTTGGGACATGAATCAGGCACTTAGTGCTTAGCCCCGCCCACTCACTTACAGACAGGACCAGGGGTCAACTCTCACCCGTCCTCACATTTGTGAGTCTTCAGGACCACTCTCCCCCACCTCCCCACTCAGAGGTGAACAAGGAGCTATTTTACCCACACCATGCACTGGCTATTTCTATGGACCATACCTACTGTGTGCAGACAGACAGTGGCCCTCTGTCACACCAGTAACCAGGATAAACACAGGCCACACACTGGAGACTATGTACTACAGGCTATAGGTTATAAATGTATATCAATGAACAAAAAAGTCACTATAGACTACAGAAGCAAATAATCGACTAAATTATTGCAATGTATCACAAAATGGTAGAGAATACCTAAAGTCACCATTTTATTACTGAAATATTCTGAACAAAAATAATCTATTTACTGATATAAAACACATTTTTATGCCTGGACGTTTTTATTGTACAGAAACCTAAATCGCGGAGTATTTTCCACTCCAACAAGTTCAGGTTTTTTGTTTGGAAGTGAGTACAAACCCGACACACAATCCAGCTATAATTGTACGTCTGTGCCCAGACTATAATTAAGTATTTTACATCTCATGAAGGTGTAAGAGCAGGCAGTGTGCAGTCGACAAAAGACTGTTTTGTAAGATCCCAATTTAGAAAAGTCTAAATCTGTTTAAGCCCACACGGAGAGCGTCCAAACAGTGTGGATAAGGTGGATTTACACCACCGCACAAAAGCTCTTCCATTGTGCCAGTGCAACAGGAACGACACTAGCTAAGAACATTTTGTACTTAGTGGTCAACTGTTAAAGAAGTAATCCCAGACATTTATAATCGTTTTTGTTTGAGGTTGTTCTGGCTTGTGTCCTAAGCGCACAGGTTAAAGCTATCTGTTTTCTTTACACTATACAGCAGCCAGAGGTGGGTAGCACTCAGTTACGCTTATTCAATTACATTTACATGAACAAATTTAGAGTACTTTTCTAGCAGCATAGTTTACTCCTACTTGAGTAATAATTTTACTGAAGTAACAGTACTCTTACTTCCCAGTGCCAAGTCACAAACAGTTTATGTTAAGAATATGTTATGTCCCAACAGTTACTCTTTAAGTTACTCTTACTTGAGTAATTTCTTGGATCACTACTTTGCATTTGAGTAATATTATTTTGAAGTAATGTCACTGTTACATGTCAGCAGTAAAGGAGTCAGATGAGTACAGTCCATGTGTTAGTGTGCCCTCATATTCCCCTTTGTGGTGGCTCTAAACACCCACAGAGCCAGGACTGTACCACATGAGCACAAGCACCAGTCCTGACACTGGTGCTGCACAGACCTGTAGACCACAGAGCAGACAGGGGAGTGTGCTGTGTTCTGGTGACATCTGGCTGTAAGAGAATCTGTGGCCCTCAAATCACCCCAGGGCCCGGAGCTGTTGACAGGGCCTCACCAGAACCATCACATCCCAGACCAACTGGCCCCCAGTACTGATCTGCAGACTGATAAGAGAGAGAGAAGGAGAGAGGGAGAGAGAGAGAGAGAGAGAAAGAGAGGGAGAAAGAGAGGGAGGTGGGAAGGAGAGTGGGGTGAGACAAAAAGAGAGAAAGGGTAAGAGAGAGAGAGGAGAGACAAAGCGATGGAGGGAAAAGGAGAAGAGAAGGTGAGAGAGAGAGAGACAGAGAGAGGGAGAGAGGTTGAGGGTGAAAGAAGGAAAGAGAGAGAAAAAGAGACAAAGAAAGAAGAAGGGGGCAAGGGTGAAAGAGAGAGAGAGCCTGCCTCCAGCTGCACATAACACTGCTTGAAAACAATCATGACGTTTAGTAGTTTCCTGGGACAAAAGCAGCCTGAGCAATAGTGGTTGAAGCACTTCCACCAACCCCAAGGTCACTGGGTCAAACTCGGTTTGGACCAGTGCATACTGTTGTATGCCCTTGGGCAAGACACTTCCCCTACCTTACCCACTTATGAATGTATGTGTGATATGTGAGTAAGTGATTTGTGATTGGCGGAGCCGATCAATACAATTATAAAGAATTATTATAGGGTTATAAAATTCAGAACTTAAATTCCTTGAGGGGTTGAGGTTGGTCACCTGAGAGCTCAGAGTATAGCCACTGCTCCTCCAGGCTAAGAGAGCGCATGTTCCTCCACACATTAACTGACGTTAGCCTGCTGCTAGCAAAACAAATTTTCACCCATTACACCAAAAACATCTCAGCTTAATTTAGACATTTTTGCAGAGTGCACACTTGGGGAGATAGGCTTACATTAACACGATCTGTCTCGCAAACCAATGACATATCATTGTGTGTCTTTGCGGGGTCCAGTTTCCTCTCTCTCCACATTGCAACTGAGCAGCGGTCGTGTGCAACTGGATCTGTCAGTTGGCTCCATCAGATAGGTGTATTTCTATGTGTACCTGGGTCTACCTGTTGGGGCTGTGTGCCTGTCATCCAGCCAGTCAGACAGTGCCATTGCTCCAGCACTGCTCTGCTTTATCAGGATAATGAGGGGCCATTACCAGATGACCCCCAGGACTTTCTCTGCTGCTAAAGTGGGTGCCGTGTGCCAGTGATGGACAGGGAGAGGGAACGTGATACATGGCTGTAGAGCAGGTATAGCACTACTGCAAGGGAACATAGGAGCAAACTGTGTGTGTTGGCCCGGAGCCTCTGGGCAGACTAATGTGTCAGAGGGGAAAAACTGAAAAGTGCTATGTTGTGTATTGAGTGTGGTGTTACAATAAGCTCTGAACCATCGCCAGTGTATCAGTGGCATCTAAATGTAGTAGGTGAAACGCTATACTGCTATCACCAATGTTCCATTACTCCAAATAAAATCAATATTTAATCAAGATAAACTCATTAGATAAAGTCACGCAGCACTGAGCTGTTTGTTCTGAGGTCACATTGACCTTAACAAGTCGTGTTGTCACTAGACTCAATCAAGAGAAGCCTTTCTTTAGGTCCGGAGTGGAGTCATTCACTGCATTAAACACATGGTCTGATGAAGCCAGAAAGCACTGAGGACATACAGTGTCCAGTCTGTCATGTGTAGCAAATAAATCATACTCTTGGTTTAAAACAACCATGCAAACACCTGGAGAAGTCACTTATGTTACTGAATTATAAAAGCATCACTGCATACACACAGATACAGTACCAATGCTAAAATAATAAGCATGTTTGTTATCTCATTTATAATCTTAAGCTTGTTCCTTGCTGGCTTTTGTATCTATATAAAGCTTCATTGTTAACGCCACATTGTTGTACTTTTCCAAACTTTTTACTTGACCTACTAATACTACTGCTACTCCTACTGTTACTACTATTATGACTACTACTACAACAACAACAACTACTACTACTATATACTTCTATTTGCTCAAATCAATCTTACCTGGTCGTATGTATGTTAGACTAATACGATTTTTTTTAATTAGAAGAATTTTACAGAAAAAAAAAGACAAAATTCCAATCCAGAATGTTACAGCCAGGACTCTGTGAATGTGTTCGGGGCTAGCATTACATTTTGGCTATAATTTAATCTTGGTGTTAATTAAATCGGATCAAGTTTACACACAGCACACACTGGCCCATTTGCCATATAAAGCACTGCTCATGCATGTAATAGTTTATACAACCATCTCCCATCATGTAAACCACAGTAGCCGCCTATTCTCCCCTCGCTCACTCCCTTCCTTCCTCTTGTGTTCAGAATCAGTCAGCAAAGATAATCTATTGATCCCAGCCTCTAAACAAGCTACTCTTTGTTTTTCCTTTTCACAAATTGCTGGACTACAGTTACGGAAAAAATGAAAACAACATTCAACATTGGTGGGAAAAATTGCCGAAAGTAGTGCGTGCTCATTACCGCATTTGAACAAGATAATTAGTTACAAGGAGGCTAAAATAATGGGCGCATCAATCAAAGCCGAGGTTACAGCGCGAGGCCATAGGGGGAGCCGTCCAGGGCAAAAGTGGCGGGAACGTGAGTCAGCAGACCCAGGTCATGGGAACTGTCTCAGAGTCAGCTTCTGTTATGAATGTGTGAAGGACAATTAGGGAACATATTTGACTTTCTATTTTACCGATATAAAAATTGGTTGTGGTATTGTGGTATTAAATGAGGTAGACAGTTGGCAAGAAGGCCTACTTGACTCTGCTGTTGTATCCTTTGGCAAGACACCATATTCATTCCGCTCAGTGTTCAAATATGTGTCTAATAGATTGGTGTGTTAGACTGTTACGATGGCTGCCACATTTGCACTCAGTTTGCCCCAGGGCAGTTGTAAGCATATTATGTCATACACTGAATATTATATGATAAAAAATGAACCAAAAACACACTCCAAAAAAAGATTAGCAGCTTAGCAGACAGCTTTATAAGCAAGTGGTTTCCAATGCTTCTCTATTTATGAGGACTTCCACAGCAGCCTTCTCCTTGGGTGTAAGTGGCGTGTGCTACTGCGGCCAACTTGTCTCAGTGCGGGGCAGAAGTCATTTAACTCAGTGTTAGTATAAATCCTAGTGTCTCAGACTAGTATCATCAAACTGAAAATGGCTTCTGGATGAAAGCTGGAACGTCTTTATTTCAAAAACAGTGTCTACATGACTATCTCTGAAACCTTATCTACATGTATATAGGCCATCTTTATCTTCCTCCAACCCATCTTAACTTATCTAAAAAATAAACATATGAGCACATATAGGCCTGTCATGATAAGTACTATATCAACTTCAATCGTTCAATATATGAAAGTTGGAACATAATGTTTTTGTAAAAGTGGAGAGATTTTGACATTTTCAGATTACTGCTTCATTCTGCTATGAATTTGTTGCAGCTCATACCACTTAATGATACTGTCTATTTAAAAATTGTTTACTGGGATTGAACTGGGATTATCTTGCATTATTGTTATTGTATCAGTGACATAAAGTAGTTTCAATATTATCATTTATAGCAGCATTTCTCTGTAGCAAAACATCGTGCTTCAAAATGTGTTATCGTGACAGACTTAAGTAGATATACAACATATTCTTGCAATATTACAGATATTAAAATGAGATTAAAAACTGATTTTTTGAGAATGTTTTTGCATGTGAATACTTTTTTAAAATTTTATTTAATGCAAAACAGACAAACATAGTGAATAGTCATATATAGTGGTGACAAGTGGTGATAAGACATACCAAGAAATAACAAGCCATAACTTACAGCTATTTACAACTGGATGTGACAAGTTTGTGTTGTGTGTTTGTGTGACGTGTGTGTGTGTGTGTGTGTGTGTGTGATATTTCTGTGATTTTGGAGGGGTGATGGTAGGGACAGCAAAGGAGAATGTTAGTACTAGTAAAACCTGAGTGAGAAAAGAGTATACAGAGAATGTAAATGGGGGAAAAATAAATAAATAAAATAAGTAAAAGAAAAGGGGAAAAAATAAAATAAAATGAAATAAAATAATAATAATAATAAATTAGGTGTTGTGATCGGTGAAGCCCATTGTTTGTTTGGTTTTTTTTATTTTTTAAATTTTTTTAACATGTTATTTTTCCTTCTTCCTCCTTCTCCTTCTTTGGGGTAGCCATGTTAATGACTTAAGCTCAGCTGTTGCCTGACCCTGAGGAGCATGTGAATACTTTTTGTTACCTCAATCAGTATTGATATATAAATATATAGATACTGAACTACCCATCACTAGGCTCTAGCAAGAAATAGGTTCAGTATACGGCAAAGTTCATCCGAGTTTGCAAATGACATTTTACAAGATGGAGAATGACATTAAGGAGAAATCTAGTTATTTATGAGGCAGTTATGGAACATATATTGAATCAACCTATTTTCTACATTTATGGCCAGAGATTGCCCTTACCGTCTTTAAAATGTCTCCAGCTCCGTTAGGAATAGTGAAGTATTTGAGGAGTTGGACTGATTGCTGCTTATTTGTTGGTGCGATGGCTTCACGAGTGCATTGCGTGGTGTGTTTTTTGGCTCGGTGACTGGAAAGAGTAATTGTGCAAGTCTTAAGTGTCCCATTTTTTACGAGGCGCATTAGTGTTTTCCATCGCACTGCAATTACGGCTATTCATACACAGGGCAGGACCTCTTCAGTGAGCGCTCAATGGAGCCAACTTGCTAGTGCTGCTCGGTAGACAAGTCACCAATTCATATGCAAAGTATATACATGCTGGTATGCAAACAAGGGTGGACGTGGATAAAGTGGTGAAAACACAGCCAAACTCATGCAAATATACAAACTGTTGAGTAGGGTCAGTCGGGTCTTAAGGTCATAACGGCCATTCAAAACACAGTTGGGATGGTCGGTAACGTTTAAAGACCTCAAATTTGAAATTTTTGAATCACTGAATCACTAATAGAGATGTGGTGAATAGGGACGGGTAGAGATTTTTTTTTTTTTTTATTAACTTTGGATCTAAACAAGCAAAAAAATAAAAATAATAAATAAAATCAGATAAATATTAAAAGAAAAATGTCCCAAAAAAATTGTTTTTGTATGTGAGTCAAGAAAATATTTGTAATAAGGTTGTAGCTAATGTTCAAATAATATCAAATGTATAAAGATATGTAAAAATTCTATGGTGCCATTTTGAGGACGACTGACTCATTCATTCATTCATTTAAAAGATATAATATTTTGTTTTGAATTATTAATTGCTATGACAACAGTCCTAATTTTTTATCATCAGAGAAAATTATTGATGAAATCCACTCAAGTATACTATCATTTATAATTATGTATAGACAATGGTGACAAAATTTTACTTCTTTTTTTTTGCAAACTTTGTTAAGTGAAATTTATTTGCTTGTGAAAAATGGTGATAATAATTGTGTAATAAGTGTAGCCTTGTTTGGGGCCCTAAAGCATCCAAAACTATGAATATGACTATTCTACACTAGCCAGTCGAACTCAAATGTGACCAATTAGCTTAATTAGCGTATGTCACCCAATTGCTTTTTAAATGGTAAAACTGTGGGAGTGGTTCAGAAATGTATGACACAAAATATGGATGATATTTTCATAGTATCAAATCCTGTTTATGGAGCAGTAATAATGTCATATTTCTCTTTCTTCCTCCCTGGAAACCCAAGCAAAATATTGAATGTAAATCATAATTTCCGCCCAATTTCCCACATATTGTACAAAGGCTGTGCTGCCATAGTCATGTCCTCATACACACACGCCCTAGTGCTATGTAATGCTTACGTCCTGGATTCGGGAGGAAAAACTTCCCTTCTGCTCCTCTCTCTCTCTCTCTCTCTCTCTCTCACACAACCACAGCAGTAACTTTAAAGACACAAGCATAGGGAAGAAAGGGGCATGAAAGCCACAGTCATGTTAGCATACACAAAATACAACATAGTGTACACTTGAATACTGTTTCTTACTTATGGGTGAACACTTATACTTTTTGTCTGAATAACTGTGCTTTTATGTGTGCTACTACTACTACTGCTCCAGCTGGTTTTATGGACTGAAAAGGTTAGTTTTATAGTCAATGAGTAACAAGCAAGATACTCAATAAAGGCAACAA
>JACM01005706.1:0-13650 GCA_000787095.1 Periophthalmodon schlosseri | reverse complement strand
GCTATTATTTTGAACAATACTGTATTTCTCTCAAATGTAAATAATGCCTCTAACTTCAAAATTTCCATTGGCTTAGCTAGCACTTTTCTCTCCCCAAACGATTTAAAGTAGCCTTAACATGTTACCTGACATAAAACTGATTTATTTTCATATTTGGTGAATCTGTGAAGAAGCTGGACATGTGTTTGCAGATGTGAAAATCAGCACAGTGCTTTATAGAACTTGTTGCTTCTAGACTTGTCACAGTAACACATTTTGAAGCACGATATATCGCTACAGAGAAATATGGTGATAAACAATAATATTAAAACGACTTTATGCCATTGATTAAGATTGAAATAATGCACGATAATCCCAGTAAACCATTTTTAAAGACTGTTTCATTAAAAAACATGAGCTGCAACAAATAAATAGCAGAAAGCACCAATAATTTGCCATAAAAGGGACTTATTCACCTGTCCACAGCTCAGATCTTATCATATTACAACAAAAATCCCCAAAATCGCCCCACTTTTGTAAAAGAAACATACGATAAATATTGAGCCCCAAAATATATAGTTCCAGCTTTCATATACTGAACGTTAAGTCAATATAGTGATTGTTGTGACAGGCTGGGCTGGTTCAGCTGTGAAGTGTGGAGTTACTTACTTGGCTTGCTTCAGTTTCACTTGGCATTTGCTAATGGTGGTTGTCTCGCCTTTCCTAAGTGAATCGATCTGCCGTGCCCTGTGCCCGTATACATTTGGCTCGCTGCGATCTTAGTGGAGTATTGCCTTGTCCTGACGGTTCATTGTGCTAACTCTAGGGCGAGCAAATGTCCGTCTTTTGTTCTACGCACCCATTTTAGTCCCTGTTACATAGAAAACATTTGTTCATCTCACAAAGAAATAAAGACTTTTTGAGGCTACTGCCATTCAGGGTTGTAATATTCAGAGGTGGGTAGAGTAGCCAAAAACTTTACTCAAATAAGAGTAACATACTCCCATACCAAAGTACAAAGTAGTGATCTGGGAAAAAGTACAACTCAAGTAAGAAGAACTAATTTATAATTTGAAGTGAATGTAATTTGAAGGACAAAACACTGAATAATGCACAGAAATGAGACAAACTAAATCATTTCTGAAGGAGCGCTGCAAGAAACACAAATGTTCAAATCATTTTCATATTGCCAGCACTTTTAGTCACTTACTCCCAGTGAGAAGATATTAAAGATATTCAGATATATCAAAAAATATTCAATTCACATAGCACAATTCACAACAACTTCAGCTGACCAAAGTGCTTCACATAAAAGTCAACAAACAACACATATACAGAAAACACGATACTTAGGAAAAGAACAATAAAACACCAAGATATCCTGTCTGTCTAGTATTAAATGCCAGGGAGAAGAGGTGGGTTTTCGGTTTAGACTTAAATTGCATTAAAGACTGAGAGGATCTGACAGGCAGAGGGCGCTGCTCCATAGAAAAGCCTCTGTTACCTGTGGTCTTGAGCCTGGCTTTGGGCACAGCCAGCAGGAGCTGACCTCTGACCTCAGGGCTCTGGGTGGAGTATAGGGCTGCAGTAACTCCCTCTAATAACAAGTGCTTTGTTCCAATTCATATGTAAATAGAGTTTGGAGATGTATTGAAAATTAATATCAGAATTGTTGTTTTTGGAAATTTATGATGAAAACTTAAAAGGAGCAAAAGGAGCTGAGTAGAAGTAAGAAAGAAAGTACCAAAAACTTTCAGTGTCATCTTTCAAACAAGGGTAAAACGTTATATTTCTGCACTCTAGTGTTTAAAGGAACTCTATGCAGTCTGCTCTTACAGTTTTAAAAACGGTATTACAAACGCCTGCGTTGCCAGAGGCTTAACCTGCACGTAGAGGACACATACAAGTTTTTCTCATTCTAAGTATGTGGACAGAACTGATTAATGATTGGTGCAGGTGCTGGGGTTTAGGTAGTTAATAGAGACAGTCCTTTTAGGTTTAAACCAACTGGATTTAAGCGTTCTGCTTTCTGATTTGGATAATCGTCATGACACAAAACACCAACTATAACATAAACAACTTGTCCATCATGTCCAATGTTTTTTTGTAATTAAGAGCAAATCCGCATTACAAATCAGGAAAAGGTATAGTTGGTTTAAACATGTTTACCTCGTATCTGGGGACACACAAAGGTCAAGTTTATGAAATTTAAAATAAAAATCTTAACTTGCAGTCCCTTTTAAATTTAGTTTGTTTTTTTGGGGTTTTTTTTTTAATTGAACGTTTTTTTTTTTTGCAAAGCAGTGCTTCTATTCACTTGTGTGGCACCAAATAATTTTTAGTACAGAGTGTAGGTATTAAGAGTACTTTTGCCAAGATTGCATCCTTTGCAATGAGGAAGTGTCCAGATAGTCCAAAAAAGGCTCCCAAGTTCTGTAGAAATGATAAGGTTTGTCCTTCAGTAGAGTGGTGAAGGCCTCCATTGGAATAACACATTGATAACAGTTTGTAGCCACTGATGCGGGGAGGGCGCGTCCTCGCAAATCCACTGCACCATTCTGCACCTTGAGCACAGTGCAGTCGTATGTGCAGCAGAGCCTTGTTTGAGAATCCTGCAGGCAGTTCGTCATTCGGGCCCAGGAGGCACGTCCTCACTCCTAATTTCAATAGGCACTTGAATAATACACAGTTTATTAATAATCTATGCCCAAAACTGCAGAATCACCAGACAGATCCATAAAGGATGGGAAAAGCGCATTAGCACTTATTACACATTTCTGAGAGTGCATGTTAATGTCCATCCACTTTTTGTGCTTCAACCAAGACATTTAGAATCCTTTTTCTAACAGTTAATACATTCTTGGTGCACTGGTTCTTTGTTGCTGTGCTGCGTGATGGGAGGCCCTTGTACACCAGACTACACACAGAGCAGGCGTCCTCAGAGGAGCCCTGTTTGTATCGCTGAAGCAGACTTGAGAGTGGACTGGAATGGGGACGTTAGAGCCGTGTCGGACGTGATGTGTTCTGACAGACCCCTGTGTCACACCGCTGGGCTCGCACTCGTGTTAGCATACCGCGCCAAGATGCTAACATATGTCCACTGTCTCCATGGTAACTTGATACACCGGCGCACGGTCTCCAGGGGGTCGAGGGATACTACCGACAAGAGTGTGATGTCTGTGCCAAGGTGGGGGGAGATAGTCTTTATGGCACTCAGGATGGGCTTTCAGAGGTGTGTAGGAATAGTGGTAGAAACCATATGGTAGTGCTGCATATGTCACAAAAATATTAATGCTACAATATTGGTTGACTCAATTATCGATATTACAACAAACTAAATACATAATAATTATGCCAAGTTTCTCCATCTGACCAAAATGGTGTTTTCTGTAACCTTTTTTATGTAACCTTTTGGGCAAAAACTAGACAAATAAGCTTTTTTTTTGTTTGTTTTTGGATGTTTTTATTGCACTGAAAATCATGCATTCTTACTGTGAGCTTGCATCTCCACTAACCTGACTCTTATTTGACCTGGAGGAGGGCCTCCTCCTGCTTGTTTCCATGGAAAATGGTGTTCCTTTGGCCATAATCGTCCACAGTATGACTTAAAACTTATATCTCCATGGAGAATATTCCGTAGTATGGTTTTATTTCCATGGAATCATGAAGGTGACGCAAGACGTCCAGAAAGTTACATACTGTTGCTTTAAATGAAAATGGGTGTTTTTCAAAATTTAAAAAAGGCAGATAGGATTTTCTTTTCTAAATTGGCCTTCATTTAATCTTGGTTTTGTATGACGTTGTTGTTATTGTTATTATTATTATTATTATTATTATTTTTGACAGGGTCTGACTTGTAAACTAAGGCATGCACAGATAAAAAGTGTATTAAGTACTGCGATATTATTGTGATATTTTAACTGTCATATTGTATCAAGTAGTAGCTGTAGTAGGTAGTAAGTAGTGTTAGTAGGAAGTAGGTAGTACAAATTTGCAGGAAGAGTACTCAAGTAGGAGCAAAAGTATGGTGTCTGAAAACTACTCTGAGAAGTACAATTTTATTTAAAAAGTTACTCAAACAAATGTACTCGAGTAAATGTAACTGCTTTCTTTGTAATCTACTGGAATGTTTTGACTGTTTAAGAACCCAAGAAACGGAGAAATGACAAGTGCGAGTGGAGCTTGTGTCTTCGAAGATCCAAGTGTGAGCCATTTCTTGAGAATCAGAGCAGCGTTGTAATCTTTTATGTGTGTGCTATTCACATCTTTACACAACGCTCTCTGTAGTTTCTGTAGATTATATAAGATTAGGAGCATAAAATATTGATACACTTTTGGCAGCTCTGGTGTTTTGTTGCTCAGTGGGAGAAAAGCAGCGGGTTACAGCTGTGCTTATCCGTCCATCTTTTAATCCGGGGCTAGTGCCAGGGTTGCCAGGGTTGCCAGGTCCGCGGTTTTCCCTCGGAATTGGGGGGCTTTTTAAGAGCTGCTGTGGGTGAAAAATATTGTCCAGAGCTATTTTCCATGTAAAATATATTTATGTTAGAGTAATCCTGTTGAAAGTGCTGATTTTCAGTGACAAATCTTCATATCCAAAGCCATCCGAGCCCTGTTGAGCTTCTGTTTGTGCGTGAGAGAGGGGAGGGGGCGGGCCTGGGGCACTCATAGCCTGTATAAACAAGTGGACTAAGGGAGTGCGAAGTCACCCATAGCGTTCGCCTCCAGTTAAAGAAGCTTGTCGAGGCTAGAAGTTATATGGGAGAATTTGGAGCCCAGTTCCGAATTCCGACCGCGAGTATCATAGTAACCAAAGAGCCAATCTAGAGCGAGGCTGTTGACGGTAAGGCCCCTTCCCGCCCGCACCATTGGTTTAGCAGGGAGCGGGCACTTTGATTGACAGCGTTCCTAACTCTAGCGGGAGTGATCTCGGGGAAAGAAGGCACCTGATTTGTCTGTTATTAATGTTCATATCTTGATTTACTGACACGATAACGAAATAAAAATACCAGGATCGTATAGTTCGGGTCAGTACGAACATTTTAAGACTAAAATGACGAGCCTGACAGCAGCAGGTACGGAGAGAGGGGCGACAGTTTTTCAATGAAAAATAAAGTCAACGGAGCCAGAAGCACGCCTGGAACGCATCGGCTAGCGTGTTAGCTATGTCCATTTTATATACAGTCTATGGTGCCACCGGAGGAGCGCTACTTACAAAAATACAGTGGAAAATCCAGCCGCGCCGTATGTTGAGTTTTGGGCAGTTTTGCAGACGCTCTTGTGCGGGTTGGGTCAATTCACCTTTTAGGTGAATGCAATGGTAATAGCTTGCACTGAGAGGCAGATATTGTCACTACGCTGCTAGTGTTGTCACGATACTAAAATGTCAAACTCGATTTCGATACTAATTAATAGACTCAATACACAATCCCGATTCTGATGCCACGATGATAATTAAAAACACTCTTTAGACAATAGAAAATTAAAGCTATTCAAGAAAGGTTCATTTCTGTTCTGTGAATGTGACTTTTTTAGTATCGATACCTGCTCAAATGAGTATCTAGTTTTGATACTAGTTTTAGTATTGATTAGTATCTGATTTTTTATACTTTTGACAACCATAGTCTCTAATCCTCTTTCAGTAAAAGCATTGTGTTTGGAGTTTTAGGGAAATATTTTTGTGTGTGTGTTAAACTCTGCTGATTAAAAGTGTGTATTGTTTATGTTCAAGGATTTGATATTGAAATTTATCTATTCTAAGGAGCCTGTAGTCAATATTTTTTGTTCTCTCGTTTCGCCCCAGTACAGATATATTGTATGCGCAGCTCTGGAGGTCAAAATAAGTCTGCTGTGTACTGTCTGCTTTGAATTATAAAGCAGTTTACTGTTTGAGATTTCTCCTATAAACTCATCGCAGTAAGTAATTAGATGCTCGGAATGCATAAAGTAAGGGAGGATGAACTGGATGGTTCTGTTATTCACGTCTAGAATTTTAAAATGAAAATCAGGTACAGCACCTTCAAATAAGAGTCAATAAAATCAAACAGAAAATTTAGATCCATGTGTATAAATAGTTATACTTTTTCTATGTCATATCACCCAGCTCTACTGCATAATAGGCTCTGTGCACGACAGCGTCCAGCAATCTCACTGTTAGCATCACTACTTCCTGTCCAATTGTATCTCTGAGTTTTTTGCCCGGTCATGCAAAAAATGAATGAATATTTAAAGGGCTCATATTACACTATTTTCTGACCTATGTTTTAATGTTGTTTCCTCATCAAAAACATACCCGGAGTTGTTTTACTAGATTGTTTATTTTATCTTTTCCAATTTTAATAAAAGTGACTATTAGCGTTGAGCTAGCATGCTGCTGTACACAGAGCCAGTTCTGGAGTGTCATAGAGTAGTGCACAGAGGATTTTGCTCAGTTGTGTCCATAATAAACAGATCCTGATGAGTGTCCTCTCTCCTCCACCGGGGACAGACTGTGTGCTTTGGCAGCTCCAGTCCTCTGTCAACAGCTCCAAGTGTCCCCCATCTCTGTCCACACAACCCAAGGACGTCTCACATGTTTGGACTGGGATTGTCCAAGAGCTCCCAAGTCAAATTTAGACACTGGCCAAACTTCTCACAAGACGATTCCAGAGCGTTCTCAGGAGATGCCAGGAAAATAGCATTGCCAGTCTATTAGTCCGCATTTGTACTGCCCAAAGTCAAGGAGTTATTTTCCGTAAGCATGTTTAAAGGAATGTGTGACGTCACGTTTTGTTTTTAGCAAGTCACAACCTAAACGTTTCTTAACCCACCATTTGCAACTATTACACTTTTTCACCTGCATGTAGACTTGGACAAGAGTGGTCTGACCACTTCTCTTGAGAATTTAGTTTTTGAGTCCTGAGCATGTAAACGGAGGGAATGAGACATGAGACAAGCCAGTCCTGGGTCCTCCATAACATAGGACTAAAGAAGGTCTAAAATAGGACTAAAGCAGGTCTAAAATGGGGGTAAAGCAGGTCTAAAATAGGACTAAAGCTTGTTTAAAATGGGACTAAAGCAGGCTTAGGACTATCAGGTCTTAAAACCAAGACTAACTCATGTTTAGAGTAGATCTACTCTAAATTATGATTCCATCAACCACATCTTAAACAAACCTAAATAAGGTCTGAACAAACACTGAAGCAGGACTAAACCAGGACTATCCAGGTCTTAAATATAAATGACATCACAACATCTGGTTCAATTGATGTTAAAAGCACAGTGCAGTTGGCTAGCACAATAACAGAGCTAACTTTGCTTATTTAGTGTTTGAGTAACCCCTTATTATTAGTGTGTCCTCATCTCCAAAGCTTGCAATGTTCTGTTTCAGGGCTGAAATTATTCAAATAATTATAGTGAAGGTTTATGGAGTTTAACAACACAGTGGAGCACTTCCTGTATTACCACATGACATAACAAGGTGTTGTGTTTTCTGTTTGAGAGAAGAATATTGCAGAATTTGTGTGTTGAACGTGTTTATGAAACAAAACACAACTCCGGGTATGTTTGTGATGAGGAAACAACATTATTACATAGATCCGAAAACGGCGTAATATGGGCCCTTTTAAGTCCATTTTGCGTGTCACTGAATTAACTGCAATGCAAAGCAGTTCTAACAAGAATCTGGATGTAGCCCAAATCTATCTGCGTCAAAACCTTCACCCCAGTAAATGTGAGCGCGCTTTGATGTGGTGGAAACTGTGTGAAAAATCAATGTACTGAGTCAGATCACAAAGCCCCCTCCCCTCCTCCCCCCACCCCTCTCTTTGAACTGTCAGCGCGCGCCTCCATCTTGTATGTATTTATGTCAGCTGGAGTTAGCCTCATCAGCGCGCCCTGCCTCGTACGCTAATGCTAACCCCACGTACGCAGCTCCTATTAATCGACACAGAAACATCTCAGAGAGTAAACAAAGTGGTGATTAGAATATTAAGATGCAGAGAATGCTCGCTAATGAAATGACTTGTTGCTAGCCGTACTTTTCGTGTCCCTCTCGAACAGGTACAGCGCTGGTGAAAAAATGTCGCAATCTGCATTTAAATAGAATGTGATTGTTAAATTAATATGCCAAGTGTTTTTGACTCTCGCCAATCACGCTGGTGCATATGTAAACGCGAGGATGACAGAGGAGACAAACTTAAAGGCACTGTACCTGATTACCTCATTACGGGCTAAAGTACTTGTTCATTTTAAATAGCTTGCAGTCGTCCAAAGTTCTTCCTCACTTTCTTAATGCATTCCTAGCATCGTCGGTGAGTTTATAACCGCATTTCACAACTTTCGGAGGCCAGAGTGGACTTTTGCCTTCACCGTAAAGCTAAAAACAACTAGCATGCTAACAGCGCACCTCCTGATTCTCTGAGGATAAAACACTTTGTAGTTGGTTGCAGACGGCACACGATCTCATTTTGCCCCAAGAGATGTGTTTAAAATATATCTGTTCTGGATTTTAAGCCACTTTAAACAAGCACTACCTCAGTGAATTCTTGCTCTACTCCAGATTTAGCCACAAGCCTTTTTCTCATCTCCGATCAATAGTTCAGGGACTCGTTTTTGTTTAATTACATTTGGGAGGTATTCTCTCTCTGAACAGATCCCAGCTCTAAATATAAACTATTGAAAACACAACAGGACATTTTTACAAATTCTCCTGACTTGTTCTGACCATGATTTCTGTAAAGGGACTTCACCTGCATTGCCTAGTATGAATGTGGTGTGTGTGTGTGTGTGTGTGTGTGTGTGTGTCAGTCTACCCCATGGCAGCTGTGGCTACAGTAGTGTCTTACCACCACAGAGTGTGGAGTGAATGAATTATGAGTACAGCATAGCGCTTTGAGAGGCTTCAACAAGTCTTTGAAACCTTATTATTATTTCAGAAGGCATCCCTGTTTCTGATGTTTCTGATCTTTGTTTTGGTCTTGCTATATTTGTGTAGCAATTTATCCAACATAGCTTTATCTGTTAGCTTAGTTTCAGCACTAATTTCTGCGCTGAATAAAATGTTGCTAATGAGACTGACGTTACTGTTGTGCGAGTAGTTATCAGTCACTAAAATGTCCGTGATTATTCAGAGACAGTGCCGAAATCCAGTTGGTTTAAACCCACAAGGACTCTCTTTGCTCTGAATGGTCATTACCTAAACCCCAGCATCTGCAGCCAATCGTGAATCAGTGCTAGTGCAGCCTCTGCCGCTCAGTGAGTGAATTCTGGGAGGTTCTGAGCTTTTACATGAGGCCTGGCCTGGCCTGTCCATATACTGAGAATGAGAAAAACACTTTCTCTATCTGCAAGTTAAGGTTCTGGAAACACAGGTTCACTTGTGATTATAGTTCATTTTTACATCAGTACAAGGCAGACTACTGACCCTATCATTAAAGGTCCTACATTACACAAAATTGACTCTTGCGAGCTTTTAGCCATGTTAGAATATTCTGTTCTGTATTGTTTCATTCACATATTTGAGTAATCCTTTATTATTAGTCTCTAAAGCTTAAAATGCTCTGCTTCACCTTGTGATGTCATGAAGCAGTAGTTCAAGTTAACCACTACCTTTTAGCTTTTGTTCGGTAGAGTTTGGCAGTTCCAGGGCTGAAATCATCCAAATGATTCTAGTGAAGGTGTATGGAGTTTAAAAACATAGTGGAGCATTTCCTGTATTACCACATGACATCACAAGGTGGAACAGAGCATTTTCTGTTTGAGAAAAGAACTAGAAGAACTAGAAAAGAATATGCAGGGTTTGTGTGTTAAACATGTGAATGAAACAAAACACAAATGTTCTCGATGAGGAAACAACATTATAACATAGATCGTAACACGGGCCCTTTAACAATCCTATGTCCGCGCTGCTTGGTGAACATGGGCTCAGATGCTGCAGATTCCCTCACAGCTGGACCGGTGTGTGGAGCAGTGATGGCTGAGGAGTTAGCTCATTAGCGAGCGCAGACAGGGGTCAAGTGCTACGTGATCTGTGTGTCACCACCTCCACTGCCTCCATCTGTCATGTCCCCTTACCCCTCCCTCCACGCCTCTACCCCTCCACCACCTCTACCCGCTCCGGCCCCACGAGCGGCTAACATGCTAACAGTGTCGTGTTTAAACAGCGCGGCAGGCTAATGGATGAGCACTGAGTCAACAGCACACGGCGCATCTCCGGACGCACTGCCTAATGAAGTCTCCCGAGGTGTGAGCTAAGGCGTGTGAGCTTAGAGCATGTGTGAGCTGCAGCAGATAGTCTTTTAACTGTTTTAATGAGTCCCAACCAGGCACACCCAGACTGACCCATCATTCAAAGACAGGTTTATATGCTCATAATACCTAGAAAAGAAACTGGACTCTCAGTTCTCCCCACACAATGTTGCATTCTGCTTTTTCTTGATTATATAGATAGCCAGCACTTTGGTTTTAATTCTTTAAAGAAGACTTATTGTGCTTGCGTCTGCTATATAGTTATAACCTATGACACTCGTGGATCATTTTGTTTATTAATTTTAATTTAGATATTTTAAATCATAATATTCATCTAAAACTACTTTATAAAAAAAACGTGTCCACTGACTTCCGTGTTTGGAAGCTGGGGTCCTCAATGGGAGCTGACGTCACTGTAAACGTCATCACAACAAAGAGTCATGTACCTCTGACGGATAACTGCACATCACGCAACAAGTAGTGGACTTTCTTCATTTGTACCAAAACGACTACGCAACGCTGCCGAATCCTACTTTATCACAGATCTTTCTTCATTTGTACCAAAACGACTACGCAACGCTGCCGAATCCTACTTATATCACAGATTAAGAAAATAAAATTGGAGAACGAAGTGAGTACAGAGCAGTGGGCGTGTACCGGTTGTGGTGAAAACGGGGGTTGATTGGCAATGTGGCGTCTTGAAGATTGCTCAAACATGCACAAATCGCTCCAAATACAACTTCGAGAGGGTAAATGAGAAGGGGAAACAACTAAAATATGGTTAAAACCTTTGAAAAGTTGATTTCGCAGAATAGGTCTGCTTGATGACGATTATGACGTTGCATACAGCCATACCACTTTGAATACCTGATGTCGTTTGATCTCTGACACTAAGCAGGGTACTCGGATCGGAGACCGCCGGGACTACCAGGTGCCAAACTGGGGCGTCAGTGGCTCTAGTCGAAACCGTTGTTGTGTCCTTGGGCGAGACACTTCACCCACCTTGATTATTGGTGGTCAGATGGTTCAGATTGGCTTTAGTCAGTCTACCCCAGGGCTACAATAGTAGTTTACCACCACCAGAGGGAATGACTGATACAATGTAGTGTCTTTGAGTGTCTTTGTCTTCAAAGAGGGGTATTTTACTTATATGGGGTATTAACTGCTAACATATTTAGATCATCATGTTACCTTTTATTGTTTTGAAAATGCTATATTCACTGAAAACAACATCTTAACATGTTTAAGTTTCAGTGTCGTTTTTGACGCTCTGACTCTCCACTTCCTTTGCTCTCAGCACTAAGTCACTCCCCCTTCAGAGCGCTATCACTGCCCCATTAGCATGCATCCCACTAATGGTAGCGTATTGTTTTGTATCATAGGAATACGAATAGGGCCCAAGAGAGATCGCTAGATTACTCAAACATGCATGGATGACATCTTAAACCTCTTCAGGCATGTTTTTGATGAGAGAACGCTCCAAAAAAAAAGTCAATTTAACATAATACCCCCTCTTTAATCTGATTTCTGCTCTTTAGCTGTACAACTTCTGTGTGTAATGCCATTTGAAGCACTTTACCTTAGCGTTGATATAGAAACCCTTTAAAACCAATATGTATGCACGCATTTCATAGTTTGTAGTCAATCTAAGCCAGCCTTATGCCATTATAAACAGTTATACCACTCTTATTCAACCATACGGGAGACTCAAGCTGTACACACAGATGACATGGATTAAGAACCAACACATTTGCTCCAACGACATTTCAAGCATTCTGTCTGCACAATACGGCTCAGAGTGAGGAGTCTGCTCTGTGCTGTGTGTACTCCCATGATCTCCACACAGGCACTGCAAAACGTTTTAAAAAAGTGTGGAGGTATTTCTTTGTTTTATTGTGTTTTGTAAAATGATATATAAATGAATAAAATAAAATTGCAGTGTTAACAGATTGAGGGGGAAATGGTTAATGGTTGTTCTTTGAATTTGACCCAGCCTTAAAGAGGGGGTATTATGCAAAATTAACTTTTGGAGCTTTCCATGTTATAACGTTGTTCTCTCATCAAAAACATGCCTGAAGAGGTTTAGATGTCATCCATGCATGTTTGAGTAATCTAGCGATCTCTCCTGGGCCCTATTCAAACCCTCTTTGCGGTTAGCTGTAAGATTCTGACCAAAGCTCCGCCCACAAGCCTACATCACCCATACTCCTGCACAGTAATTTTCCATAAATATACAAAAGCATGATGCAAAACAATGCACTACAACTTCACAAACCTGATGTGATGTGCAGTAGTTTCATTAGCAGGATCCACGCTTATTGCGTTGGGATAGCGCTCTGAAGGGGGAGTGACTTTGCACAGGGAGCAAAGGGAGTTGGGCTCAGAGCGTCAAAAATGAAAGTGAAACTTATAAAACATGTCAGTACATTGTTTTGGGCGAATATAGCATTTTCAAAACAATAAAAGGTGACATGGTGATCTAAATATGTTATGTGTTAGCAGTTAATACCCCACAGAAGTGTAACATCCCATTTTTAATTCTATGGCAGGAGAGGTTTGTGTTCAGCGCTTGTGTACCCATGTTTGATGCAGCTCATTTGACAAGTGCCTTTGACATAACCAGCTCTGATATAGTTCAGATAGTTCTGATATAGACAAAGACCAATCAAAGAAGTTGGTTTTCAGATTCTAAAATGTGATGTCACACTTCCAGATGGGGGCAAGAGCCAGATTTTTCCTATTGATTACAGTGTATTTTTTATAAGAAATATCTGAAAGGTAAACACACAAATGTTGAACCTGATCATTTCTACCAGTGAGCTTCATATTACAACACAAATCAGCATTTTAACAATATAATTTTAGCTGCCCCCATCTGTATTAAGTATTATTGGTCTATTGGTTGTGATGTCATCTGAAATCAGCAGAAAGGAAAAGATATGAAGTGAGTTAGCTGACGATTTGGGAGTGACCACGATTGTCTTAAGTCATTTGAACTCTAGCATTTGACTTTCCTCTTTAGCCTTGTTCGGGACTGACCCCTCTGCTCTGACCCTTCCTGTCTGCACTCTGCGTGGTTAGGCCTGTCACCATAAATACTATATCGACCTATCGTTCAATACATGACAGATGGAGCAATTATTTTTGGTGGTCGATATTTATCATGTGGACTTTTTCTTTGTACTAGTTATTTTCTGAAGATTTGAGCTGTGAAGGGTTGAATGAATAACTTCTATGATTCATCAAGATTGTAAATTATTCATAGCAGCTCATGTTCGTTAAAGGGCCCATATTATGTTATTTTCTGATCTCTATTATAATGTTTCCTCACAAACATACCTGGGGTTGTGTTTTTCTTGAGTTCTTCTCTCAAACAGAAAACTCTGTTCCACCTTCACTCGAATCAGTCGGATAATTTTTGCCCTGGAACTGCCCATCTCTACTGAA
>JACM01071094.1:0-31067 GCA_000787095.1 Periophthalmodon schlosseri | reverse complement strand
TACAATTTTGAGCTTTTTTTTTTTTTTGCATAGTGTTAGTACAGAGTTTCTCAATGCAAGTACACACACGTTTTTGTGGCTTTTGATAAATACTTTATAAACACTAATAAAGATCTAATTAATTGGTATGTCTACTACTAGTTACCCATTAATACAAAATACTATTTGCAAAAACAGATAAGTGCTGATTGAAAAAGTCATCGGAAGCTTGTAGTTTACTCTTTGTATAGCAATATTTTCAAAAGCCAAGTGTATTTTACTGCTATCAAAATACGATTCCATCCCATCTTGATAAAATCCACTTTACATTATTGTCATTGCTAATATCTGTAGAAGATGGTAACAAAAAGAAAACTTTTGGGCACTTTTTCAAAACAAAGATATCTGGTTTTGCTATAGAACTCTTCACATGGTCCATAGTAGTATATCTTGTAAACTGGAAGTCACACAATTGGCTAATCCTCCACGGCCCTTGCTCAAGAGCATAACAGCAAAACACAGCTGTCGCCCACTGTTCTTACTGCTCCGGCCGCACTGAAGCATGAGTCAAACGCAAAAGCAAGATTTCCCTAAGAGTTTCAAAAACAACATGGATTTATGCCAATCAGTACAAAATACAAAAATGCGTATGTATTTCTGATCCGCGTTATCTACATGTGGAATTCCCTGCAGACCGGCCATTTTGAGTCAAACAAAAACAGCCGTCTACTTCCTCTTTTTGAGCGGGACTATATTGTCAAAGGTGTCTTGGTGCTGTTTCAACTGACTTTTATTCACAAATACGGCTCAATTTGTCTCCATCTTCCACTTCCTTCACCCTTAACCCCACATCCATTCCGTAACCTGATAACCGGCGTATACTGTACATGACTTGCTGCCTCTTCCTAAGTAGCCTCCACCGCCTCCGACACCACCTCACTCTCTCCCACTCTATGCTTTTAAGACATTCGTAAAAGGAGGTCGTATTGACAAAACAATCGCTTGCCGGGGCTTAAACACTGCCTTTAAAGGGGCATTATTAAATTGCGAGCAGGAAGGGGAGGGGCCGCCAACAAGGGAAACCTGATGACCCGAGCATCGATTTTTACATCAGCAGAGCGTTAGGAGAACTTAGCGGCCAGATAGACTGTAGCAGACAAAGCAAGGAGAGAAGAAGAAAGGGAGTTTACATGTAAGGTCTGGTTAAAGGACACATACTACACTATTTTCTGATCTATCTCATCACAAGCAGACGTGGAGTCGTGTTTTGTTTCATTCACACATGCTTAACACACAAACCCTGCGTATTTAGGTTGAGTTGAAGTTGGAAAACACTCTGTTCCACCTGTGATGTCACTGAGTGGTGATACAGGACGTGCTCCACTGTGTTTTTAAACTCCACACACCTTCACTAGAACCATTTGGATGATTTCAGCCCAATCGCTACTGAACTAAAGGTAAAAGGAGCTGTTAACTTGAAAACTACCGCTTCATGACGTCACAAGGTGGAACAGACTAGACAGACTAATAATGCAGGGTTACTCAAACGTGTGAATGAGACAAAACACAACCCCAGGTATATTTTGAGGAGGTAACAACGTTATGACACGGCTTAAAGCTCACGAGAGTCCGTTTTGTGATATAGAACCTTTAAGATAACGAGCTCATGGTGTCAACGAAATAGCCAACCACATACAGTTTGCACACAACAAAACGCACAGTGATTATGCCCTTTCTTTTACTTTGTTTGAGACTTTCATAAAGAACATACTGTTTCCTATAATTTGGCTTGATTGTTTGGGACAAAATTGTGCATATAAAGGTTGTGTTTCAAAGAGCGCTCGGCCTTGAACTCGATGAACTTTGTATTAGGATTACTGACAAACCTACTCACAGTCTGGTTAGAAACTTTGCACAGCGCTATAAAATAAAAAAAATATCACATGTGAATTGAACTTGCTGTCAGTATAATCTGAAACTTAAAGGGGTTGTACCATATCATGTAATAATGATACTGATATATTGTAAATGCAGCTCTTAATGTCAAAAAAAGACCGCAGTGTGATGTTTTTATCAGCTGTGAACCAGTAACCTGTTCAATTCAATTCAATTTAAAACAACTTCTGTTAGCATGCTAGTCGTTGTTAGCAGTGTAATGACGTACAAACTCCGCCTCTTTGGCCTCTGAAGTTGTGAAACATGCTTATCAACTCATTTCGGGGAAGAATTACGATGGAAGGAATGCGTTGAGAAAGAGGGGAATAACTCTGGCCCGCTGCAAACAATTTAAAAGACAGTAAAAATCAGGTAGTGTATAGCTTTTTTTAAACAAAGGCTTCTTGTGCATACAGACTGTTAACCTTTTCGTCCTTGTGTGTGCGAGTACATGTCCTGTTTGCACTTGGGCGTGTGTCATGATGTGCTGCGCGGAGATCAGCAGTATTATGTTCCGCTTCTCCCTCACACACTCTCATTCCTCTTTTTCATTCAAATTGAGATTCCCTGGTGCAGAGTATTCCTGGCAATAATTTATGAGTGATCTGCACCCCTTGTCGGCCTTTAGCATTTTTATTTAATCTGCTGAGCCCTTTCGCGTGCGCTCTCATCAATAATACACGTGGACATGTGTGTTAACATATCCAGGGTGTGCGTCGTGAAGTAAAAGAACATAGGACTATTGGAATAAAGCAGCTGGTATGAATGGTATATTATGTCCTATTGGGATGCGCTTATATCAGACACAGATACACACGTAGGCCACATAATTAAACGCATATGTCCGCATTACAAACCTACTATTTTGACCAATTTACACCAATTAATCCCTGAACAATACCAAAAACCAAGCCGATTATTATTAACCAAGTGATTATTCCCATTCTGACGCTTGTTTTGACTAAGTTTCAATGTATAATTAACATTTCATGCATTTGGAACAGACATCCCGAATAGCACGGCCGGTCAATAGCAGACGGACTACAAAAATGGCCGCCACAGAGTTCATATCTGGTCATCCGATTGTGTTCTTCCAAGCGTGAAATACACCTCCAGTAAGTGTTTCATGCTTCTCAGGAGCCTTTGACGTGATTTCACAGTTGCAGACCTTATTGGAGCCGATGTGTCTGCTTTCGTTTTGTGCATATGTCATCGTCTATATATTCACGTGGCAAAAAATAGATTGCGAAACTGACTTCAACAAGTGAGTGGGTCAGGAGGTAACGTCGGCAGGTGTTGCTATGGAGATGCCGGTCTTCGCAAACAGCACAACAACAGTCTGTGAAATGGCCCTTCCCCTAACATAACCCCTATCTCTCTCTCCCCACTACTATTATCTATTTTCATTCAACCTCTCGCTTTATGTTCCCTTATTGTTTCTGTCTCAGTCACCCTTCCATGTCGTAATGCACTGCTAAAAAAAAACACGCATGGAAATTTGCCCGTGGACGAGCCTGTGTGCGCCGCTCGAACTCTTGAGGGGGTAGCGATATCCCAGCATGCAATAGGGTTTAACGGCTAATACCCTTTAGATTAGCCACCCCCGGGTCCCCCTGTGTCACATACACAAATGAACATCTTCCACAGAACCCAGATTAACCTCCTACGACTGGCACCGGGTCTGTTTTGGTCTCGCGCGCAGACCTTAAGGCGGCGTTGCTGTTCCCCCTTAAAACCAAACATAAACAATACGAGAGCAAGCAGTCAGCCTTAAGTGACCAAGTGCCCGTGCACGTGACCGTCCGACTGCAACACGCACACACACGCACAAGTGCAGTTTTATCCTTTATCCCCTAAGAACCGACCCCCCCTGGATTTTATAGGGGCCATGTGATTTGATAACCTCGACAGGACTCCCTCTGGCCTCTCTTCTCCAGGGGCTACGTCGACGCGTTAGAACCGTGTATTGTTTTGGTACAACATCAATCCTCCGTAGACTAATATGCTTAATCTACTATCTGTCTCCAAGGGCTCTATTTAACAACGGAGTAATGTTAACAGCGCTATTAGAAAGACGGTAAGAAGGGATTTCCCATGCCTCATTTGATTGTTTCATACCTTAACTTCTAAAAACCCAATTCCCAAAATGTCTGGATGCTACTTTTAAAAATATAATCATCAACAAATCTCACGGAACCGTCTTTTCGCAGCAGAAGATATAAAGTGAGTTTTTCAAAGTGTTTGTAGACTATAACCTTGAACTACAGAGCGAATTCTTCGTATTTCTGTCTGCTCCCAGTCCTTCCAAAGCAGCCACCTATCACATAGACCATTTCATACAATTACTGTTTATAACACAGGGCCTCTCAGATCAAACGTCCACTGCCTCACGAGCTCCATGTCTCCAGCCTCTTTAATTGGACACGGCTAATAACGCTAAGTATGCGCTGATAGCCATCTCGCTGATAAGACAAGCCACACAAGGACATAAGGGCTCTGCTTTACCTTTTACGGTGCTACCTAAGGTTAAAACCACTAGTTAGCTACTGCGTTTATGGCCCCAGTCAGACTTGCTACTAGCCAATTACCAGCCTAGGCGGCAATTAAAGAGCACTCATTTGCTAAAGTAGCTAAAGCATGTTATCAATCACACTATGAACTTTTTACGGAGAAGCTGCAGCTAACAAGGACAATTAGAAATCCTCAGCATGTGCTAGCGAATGTTGTATACGTTAATATGGTGATTAGACTGAAGACCACAAGCCAAAGCAACCAACGGTAGTTACATGAAGAACTCCAAAGGGCCTCATGTCACTATATAGTGCTATGCAAACGCTTAGACCTAGAAAAGATCGTAAGGAAGTAATACAAGGTGGAGGAACATTTAAAATGAATATTTGGAATCAGGTTTTTCTAACCTGCTTTGGGCACTAGTTTATTTAATACCTTGCAGTGCTTCTAAATGCTTCTCATGGTTTGTGTTGTGTCCTTGGGCAAGGCACTTCACCCACATTGCCTCGTATGAATGTATGAATGCGGTGTGTGTGAGTGTCGGTGGTCGGAGGGGCCAATGGTGCAGATTGGCAGCCTCCCTCCGTCAGTCTACCCCAGGGCAGCTGTGGGTACAACAGTGCGGAGTGAATGAATAATGCTCTGTAAAGCGTCTTTGAGTGTCCAAAAAAACGCTACATAAATCTGATGTATTATTATAATTTTTTTTGCACAGCACTGTAAAAATTGTCTTTATTATTGAAGTTATGCCAATTAACTCTATGAAACACAAATCACATATATTAAAATGAACTTGCGCTATACGAAATCTCAAAATGTGCAAGTGAACCTCGTAATTAGCCTCCATGCAAACACTTTTCCACTATATACCATTCGATTTTATTGGGTGTTGACTCTTAATCAGAATGGGTGCTCGTGTTTGGGCTGTTGGTTTTGGAAAATTACTGGAGGCCAAATCTCTTAAAATGGATTGATCTGTGAGAGAAGGCATTACTAAAAAACTTGTGTGCGTGTGCACGGGGGCGGAGTAGAGACTTCAATTTTCATCATTAGATATCGTATCGCCCGGGGGGACAAACCCATCATATTGACTTGCTTGTTGACTACTTACCAGTTGTTCACTTGTAGAATGGTAAGGCCTGTGTCTTGTGCCAGCTGCTTCTTCTGTTCTTCCGACGGGTACGGATGCTGCGAGGTGACAAAAAACACGGTCAGGTTTACCAAAAGGCTCTCCACTATTTGTTTAATCAAGCGTAGAACAGATTAACTTCAAAAACGACGTAAAAATCATTCTCGTGTAAAGGTGTGAATGTACAGTAATTCTCAAAGCGCTAACTCTCTCTCCTCTTAGATCATTAATGGAATATGAAATCTTGTAATTAATGGCAGGCAAAAAGGCAAGCCAATTAGAAAGTTAAGTGAAGTGGAGAACCAGCGCTGGTAATTAGGAGCCTCTTACACAAATATATTCACGTCAATGCCCCCACCCTTTGCAGTCGGCTGCATAATCAGACAGCGGGGATCAGTAACAGTGACCCAACGGAATACAGACGAGAGAATAGTAAATCATGTGTCTTTAGTGACGCTCATTACATCTATTTTCATTGTAATTAATAGCCTTCGTTTGTTGCTCATTCGTCAAACTGATCTTTAATAAGGCACAAGATTTGGTGCGTTGTTTGTAGATGGGTGGACGGAGCAAAAGGAAGGAATGAGATGAGGAAGGAGGACAAAATGCTGGAGAGAGAGAGAGTGAACATAACGATAGGGTGGGGTTTAAAGGGCCCACATTACACTATTTTCTGATGTGTTCTAATGTTGTTTCTTCATCACAAACAGACCTGGAGTTGTGTTTTGTTTCATTCACACATGTTCAACACACAAACGCTGCATATTTAGACTGAGAAAACACTCTGTTCCACCTTGTGATGTCAGTGGTAATACCACTCTGTTCCACCTTGTGATGTCATGTGGTAATACAGGAAGGGCTCCGTTGTGTTTTTTAATTTCATATACCTTCACTAGAATCATTTGGGTAATTTCAGACCTGGAATTGCCAATCTCTACTGAATTGAAGGTAATAGGTTAACTTGAAAACTACCGCTTCATGACATCACAAGGTGGAACAGAGCATTTTGTGTTTTGGAGATGTAGACAGACTAATAATAAAGGTTTACTCAGACATGTGTGAATGAAAGAAAACACAACTCCAGGCATGTTTTTGAGGAGGTAAGAACATTATAACATGGCTTAAAGCTCACGAGAGTCCAGTTTATGTAATGTAGGACCTTTAAGAAAATGGAATTTAGTGAAAGAAGGGAAAGAATTTGGAACGAACCAGGAGAAGGCAGCAACACGAATGGATAAAAAAAAAAAAAAACACCACTCATTTTGATACCTTTGGCATGTCTGTTGTTTAAATATATGAAATGAATAAATTGGATAATGTGAAGACTGGAGAGAGTTGGTTTATGTTAGAATGAAGGAGGTATCAGTTATAGGAAGCCTTGTTCACTGAGGACAATGTGCTGTTCATGACTCCAGACAAGACATGGACTGTGTTTGTGGCCATCAGCAGAGTTTAAAAGAAGAGGAGGGAGAAAGAGGGGTATAGCTGCTTTTGAATGCTATAGCCTGCTACCAATAGACCTGTGTACACAAAAAATAAACCCCAAAATGTGTATAATAAATACATAAATACACAAAGTTAAAGAAGACATATTGTGCTTGTGTCTGCTATATAGTTATAATCTACGACACCCGCGGATCGTTGTTATAATTAGCAAATTTTAAATCGCTATATTCATCTAAAACGACTTCCGCGTTAGAAAACTGCGCCGTAACTGTCGCCGTAAACGTCATCACAACAAAGAGCCGTGAAGTTGTCGGCCTCTCCTATGGATAGCAGCACATCATGCTAACGAGGAGCGGATTTTTTTCATGACTACACAACGTTGCTGAATCCTGTGCACATCACCGATTAAGAAAATAAAATTACAAAGTACGTCACAGTGGGCGTGTACCGGTAGCTGTGAAAACGGGGATTGATCCGCGATTAAATATTGCTCAAACATGCACGAATCACTCCAAATACAACTTCGAGAGGGTAAATGAGAACAACTGTTACATGGTTACAAGCTCTGAAAAGTCGATTCCGCAGAATAGGCTTTAAGACTATATAGAAACAACGGCTACAAAAATTAGATTTGCAAACCATATTTCGCTTTCGCTTATTTTTACATTTGTGTTATGAAGCAATTTGGTGTATTACAGTAACTGCCTTGCTAAAAAGGTGAAGCGGGACCGTGTGAAAAAAAAACCTAAACTAGCACAATAAGCTACAAATCATTTCCTGTTTTATAAGGCGTGAAGTGTCTACGGTGTGTAATGGTCAATCAGACATGCAAAATCACCACGGCGCCTGTTATTCCTTCGCATAATAAACTGAGACTAGACTGAGAGGAATGAGGCGCAGAGACAGTAGAACAGCAGTGATCGAGAGAAGGGGCTTTTCTCCTGGTTTTCCCTCATCCATGTGATTCGTTGTGGGGACGAGGAAGACAGGGAGGCCGGTTTCATGTGCTAACTTCTAATTGCACTGTCGCCTCCAGCTACAGTCATGTCCGTTCAACTGTTGACTGCGTTTTCTCGTCTATGTGAGCTCTTCATTCATGTTGTTTCTACGCATTTCTACCGACAATGATGCGCAAATTACTGGCGCCGTTCGTCTGCGCGTAAACAATTTATTTACATCCATTTCCCAAAGTAAGACTCTCGAGGTGTCTGTGTCTCGGTTGATTTTACACGTAGACTCCGCGCTCTCGGATACAATACGTTCACGCTAACCATATGAACAACATGCTTTTTAAGGATGACAAACAAAGCCGGTTGAACATAAAAAGATCAATGTGTCCATTCTACGTGTTGTGGATCTATGAAAGCGAAGAGTGTCTGCCTCGTGATGCGGAGGGGGGAGCTGCGGCCACGCCAGGGGCCACAGGCTAGCACAAATACAGCCTGTTTCAGAGCTGTGGCCTGCCCTGGCTTCCCAGCACACACTCAGAGGGATAGACAAGTAGTCATATGCAGACAGACACGCACACCAACAAAGCCGGCAATACTGAAACAGATACTGCCACTGGACAAGCTTATGACACGGGGAGAATACTGGCAGACCACATGTGTTAGCGAGACACAAGACACACATCTCACATTTAAATCGGAATTCAGAATATATTGTTTACATTTTTTCTTCATAAAATGTAAATATGCTTCAGGTCTATTTCGGTTTTACGTAACCGGACAAACATATAGACACACAGGAAACTAGATAAAGATATGGAGCGACCCATTTGGTACGACTCTTTGTGCGTGTCCCAAACCAAGATAAAAAAATACGCAAACTGGTAAAAGCTGGAGTTATTCCCCCTGCACCTCTAATATGTAACGGCTCTAATTTTTATCTTGCTAATCTGCACAATTCCATCCATATCTATCAGTACTTCCAGTGTAACAGGTTGCTGAGTTTGAACTCTGTTTGAGCGGCGTCTCTGGAGGGCAGCTCGGCCTCTCTGGGACAAAGAGACACAGAAAGAGAGAGAGTTTTTTTGGTGAGACGCAATAACATGTTCTTTACAGCAGCAGATGGAAAGTTTCGGCTGATCCTTCCCTCCCTTCCTCCATCCCTCCGTCCCTCCGCCTATCTTAATGATACGTCTTCTCCAAATATACTACTCCTTTCATGAGAATTTCCAGCCGGCATGTAGCACTGGCCCGAGCTAGACTGTGAGCATGTGTGTGCCAGGAGGAGGGCCATTCTCTGCCTTATCAGAGCAGCTGTGCGTGTGCGTGTGCGCGTCCGAGGATCTGGTCGTCTTATATTAGTAACATTGTATCTGTCAGACATGGGAACGTATGCGTCGGGTGTGGAACACAGAGTCAAGGTAGGGTGGATGTGATGGCAAAAGACGAGAATATTATCAGGAAGTAGTCATAAATGTGGGATATCCATTATTTTTCTGTTTTATTTTAGTTATGAGCCTGACTTTTTTTTTTAGAATGCTTAATCTGAGACTGAAAACACACCTCTTCTCCTTGGCATTTAATACCAGCTACACAGGATATCTTGGTGTTTTATTGTTCTCTGCCTATGTATTGTATTATGTGTATATTTGGTTTTTTTGGTTGATTTTTATGTGAAGCACTTTGGTCAGTTGAAGTTGTTTTAAATGTGCTATATAAATAAAATTGAACCAAGTAACATTTGACCAACAAATTTCTGATTCTGAACTAAACAATCTTTCAATATCACATTAGTTTATAAGGAGCAGTTTGAAGACACCAGGTTACCTCAAATTCACAAGATAATATTAACAAAACAGCAAGGGTCTGGAAGCAAAATTCCTGCTAATATATATTTCACAGGTCTTAAGAATACGTCGTTACCTCTCTGACCAATCGCACCACATCGTACAACCACCATGACTAAAAACTCCTGACCTTTGCCCATATTTGGTCACGACTTCTGGTTTCCGGAGAGAGTGTGATGCGTCATGAGAGTCCTCGCATCACCAGCAGCCCTCCCCGACCGTCTGACCCTCACAGACCAGAACAAGAGCGGTCAGGATGGAGAGACTAGAGAAAGAGAGAGGCTGGGGAGGAGACATGGAAATGGATATGTGCCGCCCCTGGGGTTTAGCACAGATAACATATTCTGAGAGACCCCTCTTTACACTCCCTGTCCCACATTTCACCCAAGGGACCACTATTTGAGGAAGACATGTGAAACAAAGTGATGAGAAATAATAACTATAATCTTGGCGTCAGACCATGCCTATTCTGCCATTAGTGCCATGGTGTTATCATTACATGTATTGCTATTTAAAGCCACACTTCCCCAGTCTGTCTTCATCCCATTAAAAAGCCTTGACATGCTACATTAGCTAACAGCAAGCATGAATCAAGATGGTTGGACAAGAATAAAAGAGAAGAAAGTCATATATGCATTTTTTCAGTCAGGGCTTTAAAGAGAGGCCAGAATCTTGAGCAATCTACAAGCTGTTGTGGAGGATAGCTTACATTGTGAGGGAAAGTGAGCCTGTATTTTAGTGGTCAAATAATAAATGGTATCGGTTGTGTTTGACCGATAGAATAATACTTTGAGGGAACCGAAGATGCGAGCACGTCCGTATGAGTTACGGTCAATGGAGCTCATTCACTTTTGAGATTGTGAAGTTTTTATTTATAATGCCTGTCTGTACCCCTGCGCCTGAAGGTATCTTACACTGCAAAAAGGTTGAGTCCATTCGAGCTACTCTTGTGACTAATTACATTCAAGATGACTGTGGCTGCTTGTTGACATGGCAGTTTTAGTAAAAGTAACTAAGCTTATTTGTCAAGACCTGTTCCCCTTACTATTCCCGGGTCAACTCTCTGTGGAAAGCGAGCTGCCCATCTGTTCATTGAATATTACATTACTTGAATTGGGGATGAATAAATGACGGCTAATCCAGGGGCCTTTTTGGCTAGGAGGGCATCGGGGTGTCATACCAAACCCAACAACACACACGTCCACAGCCGCACACACTGTACACACAGTTTACTGGAAGTGCAGATCTGCCCTTGCCAGAAGTGGATGAGATTACCTTAAATATTTGGGGAGGCGAGCACATTGTTATGCTAACAACAAATGCCCAGAACCCTGAGCATATGCAGACTTTAAAACAAGCTTTTCAAACCATTTTTCCTGCCGTAAGTTCCCAATTTATTTCCAAATTTCTTGTTCATTGAGTGGAAGTTACATCCTGAATGCAGCACAGTAAGAAGTATGCCGTTTTCAATTCCTCTCTGTGTAGGTGGCATTGACTGACATCCCTTTGACTTCATTAGGGAGCAGGGACCCGGCAACAAAGCTGGCTCTGGGAGAAAGGGGGGATTAAAGAAACAAGAAAAAGGGAGCGAGAGTGCAGCAAACAACAGAAAAAAGCAGTGCTAACCTAATTTCCTCTGATTCTGGTCTGCCATGACACAAAATACAAACCAGAGCAAAAAACAGACGGCATAAGAGCCTTCAAATGAACACGGCACACAAGTCAGATGTAGGCCTGAAGATGTTAGATGCAAAGTTTACGCAAAGTAGACGCCCCCTGTCGTCATGCTCTGGAGAACTACAAGTATCGTACATGGCATTGGGGATATAGAAAATGAACTCCGCTTGGAGCATGAATTATTCACCAGCCCCTTTACCAGGACGTACACAGAGCTGCACCCCCAGATGCCCTGTCTTTGTCAGAACAAATCACCATCTTAGATTGGAAAAAGGGATTTTCAGATCAAACGTGTTTCATACATTTTTATAAAATAGTCACGTTAAGTTACTATAGTACATCCACTAAAGTGCACTTGTCCTGGAGTGTTGCCCTTTGTGAGCAAACCGATGCATTTAAAGCTACATTTGCAGGTTTAGTGGAGCTATGGTTACCTTAATGTTTATGGTGAAACACTAATCTGAGGTTTTGGGTGGGTCTTGTACCTGTGTGTACATGTGTATTTTTGGAGTTTAAATAATCTATGTGGAGAAATGCTTTGCATTTGAACAGAGTGCAGTCGTGTTACCCGGGCGTGTTCTGTTGATAATACTGATGACATGGAGCCTGCTGTATGTGGGGCGACTGTCGTCCGCAGTTGCTTTTCTAAGAGATGGGCCGTGCTTCATTAGTCCTCCTATTGCAGTGCAGGAGGCTAAATTTATTAAGGAGCCGGATGTTGCACAACACCTGCTGCTGTGTTTGCCTCGGTGCAATAAAGGAAAGGGGGTGCGTATGCTAGCTAGTGCTAGTGGTGAGCGCTGCTCGTTGGACTGAGGCTGATGAGCTGGGGCTAATTCAGGGGGTGATTATGTAGTTTGCTGGACCACTAAACCTCTTTAAGCCCGTAATTACCGCCTATTTGAACGAGGGGAAGCACTCCAAAGCAATCGGCGCTTGCACCAAGCAGCGCAATGAACGGCAGCCACAGCTGGAGGGGGGCTGCCTCGGGGCTGCCTGCAATGAAGGGGGTGTGTAAATGGGTAGTAGGAGGATCCATAAAGCCTCATCCCAGTCAGGTACCAGAGCACACTGAGGCATCGCAGCAGGACACCCCTCACTGTGCCAGTGTGTTAGCTCCAAGCTACAGCGCTCCAAGCTACTGTTCTCGCACTGATCTCGCTGCTTAAAAACAAATTGTTAAACAGGGCTACAATACACAGGACTGCAGCAAAAACAAAGTACTATTATGGGAGATTTGGAGGCAACCAAATAAAAACAATTATAGAACAATTGGGCACTAACCACATGATTGCTTGAGACTAAATGGGGCTTGTAAGTGGTTATTGGAGGCCTACAGATGTCACAGCGGTGAAAGCCTAAGAGGATTTTTCACACAGAGATATTCAGGGGGGAATCGGACTCTCGCATCTGAGCCAGAGACAAACCATTTCAGTTTCAAGCAAATGTGACTTTACGTAATGCCCCTGAAACGTGAGCTCTCAGAGGAAACAATTTAGGGGCCGCAGAACATTCTAATAACCCCAGCAATATTATTATGTTATTATCATAATTACCCTTTTGCCCCTGACGTTTTAATTAGAAACTCACCGCTGGCCCCTGGGGGTGAAGGAGAACGCAGAAACTAGGTAAAGGTATTCCACAATTGCTCCCTTATGCTCTTCAGAGCCAAGTATAAAAGGTAAAGAGGACAAGATTATTGAAAGATGTTGCTCCATTTCTTGTGTCTATTTCACCATGTCATCTGCTTAGGTAGATTTTATTTATTCATAATTTTCAGTTCAATTTTTTTCCACTTCCGTTTTCAACCTACCCTTTAATCCTCGCAGCAATAAGAAAGGTCCATCTCCATCGGTGCATGCTTTCACAAATCAATGGCTTAATGTGTCGTAACAAACAAGTGAGCAGCACCCTCATGGCGGCCCACTCCCCCACTGCTAATGTAACAGCTACACGGGCTGTGCTTAAGAGGTGCCACACGGAGCGAATCAACGACCGGTCCTCCTATAAAACACAAGTGCAATAATGAGCGAAGCTATGAAATCCAAAAGTCCACTCGGAGCGTCCTTGCGCCGCTCCAGCCTTTAGCTCTGTTTGAGTCCTTCACTGTGAGTTATTGCCTGCCTGCGTTCACCACCTGGTTCACTAGCGACGATTCCTCTCACTCCAGTTGCCACCGCACTAGCGCACAAACAACACAGAGGCCCACACGTACACACGCACATTAACGTCTCCATCTAACCAAACGCTTTGACCAGCACTCTCGGCGGGGTCACGTGGCACTACCTGCTTACGATCGGCGGTGCCACCTGCCTCCGCACTGGAGCACACCTCAATTATCTTAGCTTATCTATAAATAATAGCGCTCTCTTTGAAATGGCACCAGTATCACAGGGATAGCGCAGTTCAAGGGTAATAAAATGTAAGCTAACACAGATGTACATTATGGAAAAATGAAGTAAGAGCGAAACGTAGAAAAAAGCAAAAATGGGAGAGAAGGCAGAGAAGCAGAAGGCATGCATAAAAGATGGGGAGCCCGTATGGTTTTCAGGGGGAAGTGTTTTGTCTGACTGAAAGATATACAGTGTAGAAGCGAAGAGAAAGAGAGACGCAGGGTTCACGCATGGGCGAAAATACAAGTGGGAGGAACTGAATTGATAAATTAGTTCAGCCAACGAACAAACTGATTACCACCACAGAGGAACCGCAGCCACAGAGCAGCAGAGCGCACGCAAAGGACAGACACAAAGGCACACAACACTTACAGAAGATATATGACGTCGCCGTATATAAAATATAGGGTTTTTTTTGCTAAAGTAAACTATATAATGCGATAAAGGAGCACTATGTAACTTTTCTGGTGCGCCACTTGCCTGTTTCCATGGAGACAGACCAGGAATGCTGCACAGTATGGCATTTAACTTAACCATCTTGCTTTTTTATTAGGGAAAAATAAATGCATTCTTTCTGTGAGTGCCTGTGAGTCGCCTCTCCAAAGACCTGACCTGTAACTTGGCCCGGTGGCACTTGCCGTTTCTTTCCACGGAGATCGATAAGTTTTATGTCATGTTTGGAAAAGCAGGTAGCGGAGGAGTTGTGCAATGCTGAGCAAAAGAGGCTAACGAAGACATCTGGTAAGGTACTAGTTTTGTCTCATAGTCCTTTAACCTGGACTCAAACTACGACCTAATAGTTCAGGGATGAATGCTTTTTCCACAAAGCTACAAAACAGCGCACAGATCAAAGGCTGCGTAAATGAATAAAAATCATAGCAACAACATAACTTTGCAAACATCGTAACTGCTTAAAAACAAAAAGTATTGCTTATATTAAAAATACAATCCGCAACTGCTGGCAATAATAATCTTTCTATTACAAGCATTCCATAAGCTAACCACAGACTTATGACAATATTTTTCCCAGACTCTTCCGGACGTCAACTTGCCACTCACTCTCCAATAAATACCGCAGTCCTGGTGGGGAACTCCACACCCCACTCCGATGCTGACGTCACTGCAGTACACGGCCGCAGCTCCGTACATGGCATCGCGGTGTGTATCTGTGTGTATGGCAACGTCGCGTTTGCAGAAGACTGTTAAATCGGGCCGGAGCGATCGGGGTCTCGGCGCGTTTCGACGAAGATAGACAGAGTTATGGCAGATGGCTGTTAATGAAAAATACAACTCATGTGAAGGAACAGCGTTGGCATGAAGACATCCATCACCATAACACAGTGTGCAACAAAGCAGCCACGCACACAACTGGGGCTTTTATACCACGCTGGTTAGAAAGGAGGGGTAAGAATATGAAAAATGAAAAAGGGAACAAAAGCATTATTATTATTTGTGGTTTTAATGGCTCCTACAAAACAAACGCAGCCCCGAGAATGTCTGAAGTAAATCAACAGAGCAGACCTATGTATTTTATGGTTAGGGGAGTATGTTAAGTCCCTTGTGACCAGTGATCTTCACTGCCACTGACCGACCTTGAGAGTCTGTAAAGTTCTCACATTCTTAAAGAAACACAGCGGCCCTTTGACTGAGGCCGGGGCGACGTTCATATCCTCGCTGCTATCTTAGGCGGCTCGTAATAATGTTTAAAATTAAAAAAAGATAATATTGTGTAAAAGCATGTAAGATATTAAAAGTCTTCATCAAGCCTTCTTTTGTCTTGTTTTATTTTATGACTTTGTTTGTCGTGGCTGCGCTTGTTACAAAAAGCACTTAGTTTGCAATTCGTTCACGGATTATGTCATGAAAAGCTTATATGGATTCTGTTATAAAATAGCAGATAGGAAAGAAAGCCATTTGTGCTTTTGCTCCAAATTGTTTTAAAACGCACGAATCCGCTTAAAAGGAGCCAAATCTATGTTCACGATGGATTTTAGATCATCCAGTGAGATCAAAACTCTCCAAAAGAGAAAGCAGCAGATCACTCCTCACAAGACTATCACACATTTCTACAAAGTTACCAAACAAAATGCGAACGTTCGACTCTTTAAACAACAAAAGTACGAAAAACAAAGCTAGAGAATGTAAATGTCTTAACATACGCTTTAACATATGTATCTATTCAAATTCCTCCCTAAAGCGTTTACTGTATGCCCCCTATTCATTTGCCCATCCATCCATCATTCTGTCCATCACTCAAAAAACAGATGGCTTTTCAGGAGCCTGTGTCGGGACTGATGACTTCCCTCTGCCCCGGCCATACCATTATACACCCCCCCGCCACACAGACACACACAACCATTGCACTGAAAACAACACAAAAGACACACATTCAGATACACCCTGCGCCCCCTACAACTTGACCAGATGGATGGGGTCACACTATCTGGCCACTCCTTGCTATCTGCGCATGAGGAAAGATACGCTATCGAGCCTGAACACACGAAACAACAGCGAAGAACAGACAAGCGAGTTACATATTGTGTGGAAAATTGCCAATACCATGTGTCTATGTGGGTGATTGGACAAAGAGAAGCCCCCAAAGAGATCTGTCTGCCTCTGCTCCCAGGGGCCTGTCAGGACGGATAATTGATGATGTTTTCATTACAAGGTGTGGGTTAATGTGGGGGCTGGGGCTGCCCTGTGTGTTGTGGGAGTTCGCAGGTTGACTCAGCTGCCTCATCTCTGACTCGGGTCAATCCCGCAAACACACACGAGCTCGGGAAAAATACTAGGCTTCTGAATTTGCTCTTAAATCAATATCTTTGTTGTTTTGGCGTTTGTTGAATTCTTTGCGGATCTTGTTGTGACGTGAGAGAGAGAAGGAATTGGTTAAAAGTCACCCAAACTCCTAGATGTACCGTATTTTCCGGAGTATAAGTCGCACTGGAGTATAAGTCGCACCAGCCAAAAAATGCATAATAATGAAGAAAAAACATATATTTCACATATAAATCGCATCTGAGTATAAGTCGCACCCCCGGCCAAACTATGAAAAATAGTGCGGAAAATACGGTATACAAAAGGTTATTAAATCAGATTTTAAAGGGGCATTTTACGCAACTTTCTGATCTGTGTTATAATGTTGTTTCCTCATCACAAACATACCTGGAGCCGTGTGTTGTTTCAATCACACATGTTGCAAATTTAGACTGGGTTCTTCTCTCAAGCTGAAAACGTTCCATTCCACCTTGTGATGTCATGTGGTAATACAGGAAGTGCTCCACTGTGTTTTAAAACTCCACACACCTTCACTAGAATCATTTGGATGATTTCAGCCCTGCCAATCTCTACTGAACTAAAGGTAAAATGTAGCTGTTAACTTGAAAACTACCGCTTCATGACATCACAAGGTGGAACAGAGTGTTTTGAGCTTTGGAGATGTAGACAGACTAATAATAAAGGGTTAAACCTGTGAATGGGTATGTTTTTGATGAGGTAACAGGATTATAACATGGCTTAAAGCTCTCAAGAGTCACTTTTGTGTAATATAGGACCTTTAAAAGATTATGTTTAAAAATACTAATGGCATTTTTGTACGAAATTATACAGTTAAATGTGCCATCCCTCGTTGTGTTACTATAACTATTGTGATTTCTATAAACAAAGTACAGCTTCCTCCCAAAAGCATGTTCATGTGCGTTTTCAAATCTGTTCCTAAAAATGTGTCCATAGCGACTGAGTGAAGTGTTGTGTTTCTAAGCAGACAGGCTGCAGAACGACTGGCCAAATACATTATGAGGTAAAATGTTTGCGAACCACAATGCTATAAAACGATCTTTGTGTCTATAAACAATACAATCTTGAGAGAGTATTCCTTTTTCGCCGTTCTCTTGCTTTTGCGGAGCGGTATAGGAAAATGTATACTACAGACTTCACACATAGATCCCACTGACACAAAGAGGGGTCTTCATAGTGGCCGGCGCACACACTCTGCCTACAGCTAGTTCCAGTGCCGGAGATAAAGTATGTGCAAGTGAGTAAAAACAGAAATAAAACTCTAACTTGTCCTGTTGTTTGCCTGCGTCGCGTCCCAGTGTCACGCTAGGCCTTTGGCAGATCTGTCCATCTGTCTGTCCTCTCTTAGGTCCTCTTTGAAATCTCTAATGCAGTGGCGCCTCGGCTTCTGACTACCACTTAGATTGAATTAAGAGCTAATCGGAGACATCAGGTCACAGAGCGCTATATTACTGTACAATATCAAGACGGACATCTCCCTTTTGTTGGAGCAAATCATGACAAGGCACATACGAAAGTCAGCTGACCCGCTGTTTCAAGCTTATTTCCCTTTCGTAAAAGAATTATGGAGGCGTCCCAGTGACTTGGACAGTCAGATCGGATCATTTTTCATGCAGAAACTCAATTTGTGCAATACAAACACGTCAAACAACATTCACAGGACTAACTTGATCGGGAAGTACTTTGTCATGTCTCCACTGTGTCCTTATTGTACTCTTCAAATTATTGCGTGACCTTTTAAAATGGCCTTGATAATGAGAAAGATTTATGCGGGTGAAATTTCGTGATTGGCTGAGGGGAGGTCACAGTGAATCCAGATGGGAGTTTCCGCCTTGGACTGGGGATGCCTTCGCTGACCGGGGCGCTGACATGTGGAGGCTGCAGCAATAAACAGCGCAAGAGTAATAGCATCTGAGGCAATCTTGAACCTTGACCTCAAGATTTTTTGTTTTTTTTTATTTTGGGGAAATGTTCAGAAACATACACACAGAACTTCCTGGTTGATAAGGATATTCCAAATTTAAGACATAATCGTTAGGCCTGTCACGATGACGTATTTTACAGCATGATATACTGCTATAGAGAAATACTGCGATAAACGATAATACTGAAACTACTTTATACCACTGACACAATAACAATAACGTAAGATAATCCTTGTAAACGCTTCTTAATAAAACAATAGACAGTATCATTCAAAAGACCTGAGCTTCAACAAATAAATAACAGAATGAACCATTAATTAGCCATAGAAGTCACTTATTCAACCTTTTACAGCTCGAATCTTATCGTACTGCAACAAAAATACCCCGAACCTCCCCATTTTTACTAAGAAATACTAAGAAATGTACACATAAATATTAAACCCCAAAATATATTGCTCCAGCTTTCATGTATTGACCGATAAATTCCTATAGTAATTATTATGACAGGCTTAATAATCTGTATTCTCTGTGCAAAAGAAGGTTGGCCATCGCTGTCTGTTAGAAGAGAAAAACACTGTATTAAATTTATTTATAAAGGACTATTTCATAGACTGCGTGGATATGTCACTTGCTTGTTAATCATTGATATGGGAACATTTAATTCAAGATCACATGACTGTATAAGTCTAAACACTGTCCGCACCAGAGCTGAGATGGGAAAAAGGGCTTTTGGCGGTTTTGCTTCACAAAAAATTATCTGGTAACGAACTTTTTTACACACACCTGCACCTGTTTTTAAAGTTTTATATGGACTTACATACTTATTTGTTTTGTTTGTTTCTTGTGTGTATTGTATTTCGATCAGGGCGTCCACGACAAAGGGAGTCTGGCTCATTGGGTTCTCCTGTATAAATAAAAATAAAGGAAAATCGTGCACCTATTTGATCTAGTTTGACAAACATTTTTCTCACTCACTTCCATACTCAGAACCCCCAACTACAGCACCACAAGGCTGCACTTTTGCATGCTTGCTTTCGTTGCCAGCGTAGAAATGAATTATATCACTTTTCACACCTGTTTCTGCTCAAAAAGCCCTGCTACACTGCACTGTAAAAAAAAAAAAAAAAAAAAAAAAATCTGGAGGGAGAATGAACAAACCTCCAGCTCTGCTCCATCTGCGTCTCAGAGCAGTTAAATTAGACTCTAATTGTATTAACTGGGGATTATGCCTTCCAGTTGGATTTTTTATACACTGGAGCTGGATTTTACATGTTTTTAAAAGGGGAGGCACAAATGGGAGCTCGTCAAGGGGGTTTTGCGGGTTGGCTCCTTTTATGAGCTGCAATCATGGTTAGCCCCTCGTTACTCCGAAGCTGTGTACAAATAAGAGGGGAGGAGAGCCAGCGCGACTTTGCCTGTGTGTGTGTGTGTGTGTGTGTGTGTCTGCCAGGCTAATATAGCAATGCTAACCAATGCCATAGCCCCTCCCCTCGTTTCATACAATAGAAGGAACAATCTAAATGGAATATGGAGTGTGTGAGTGTGTGTGTGTGTGTGTGTGTGTGCGTGTGTGTGCGTAAAGGGGAGGTGGGGTGAATTCTATCTAATTACTCTATCACATAATTTCACAAATTGGCTTTTCATAGGGGAGTGCAGAGGAAACGCTGGAGGATTGGCAGCTTGAGCTTTCATTTACTACTCATTTCTTGTTAAATTAAACAAGCAAATACCATTGTTGAGGAGAGCTGGGGAGCCGGCGGTACATAATAATATAATAATAGCTTTGCAGTAAAGTAAATATTGGGAGATTTTGATCTGAGAATGAGACAAAATGACAAGCTATTTCAAACGGTTTAAAAGGGGTGTCAAACCTAACTTTTAAATTGGCTCTGCTTACTCACGATGGGTCATTTAACGTCACCAGTTCAACAGGAAAGTATGAGGATAGTTAAGATAAAAAAAAACAAAACACAACCTTCTTAATGTGAGGCAAGATCCCTATTATACGTATTGTATAGTTCATTAGCATAACTCGATCGATTTGATTTTTGGCTAATATTCCAGTTGCCAGATATTTCAGCTGCAAAATTTTGAACCCTATTGTTGCCATTTTAGCCAAAAGGAAAATGATATAAAGAAATGCAACTATACACCAAGATATGAACAGGCTTACAGCTGCATGGGAAGCTATAGCTGCATCAAGTTTAGCCTAGTTTCAAGCTAACATTTTTCGTTGAGTCCATGTCAACACAGCCCGATCCTCCCAATGAACGTGTCCCAACAGCATCCATAACATTGCATGATCTCACTGGGTGTGTCAGACTTGAGATGTGCCAATATTTCGTCACCATCTCCAAATCATGACCACTGTTGAATCAGCCACTTTGGTCACCTTTATCTGGAGAACTAATACAATTTTGTGTGTAGTTCTAGCCTAAAAAAACAGTACTGATGCCACCTACTCTGTATACTTCTGTGCCTTAGTGCTCCGCCCCCCTCCCTCTTTCCCCACAACACATCTCCCCAGTGGCACCAAGTATGAAGGCGGATACCGAAAACACCTAACTCCAGACTAAAGCCATAATCTATTCTTCTCACTTTGCTCATCTTTGTTCTTGTGTAAATGGGTCACATGCAAGTTTAGTCCTGGTTAATTTCAGAAAGCTGTGGTGCCACTGCAGTCACATCTGTGTAATTGGTCTATCTCTGAGAGGCCAGACTCTCCCATTTATAGACAAAGAGTGGGCAGAAGGTGAAGCCAGGGTTTGGTTTGGCCTGTCGATTTCAATATAACACCCAGTAAAAATACAGTTCTTTAATCTAAAATCTAGCCCCAAACCCTGATAGCAAAGATTATAGAGAATCAGCCATGAAGTCATCAGCTAAATTAAAGTGAACACTGAAAAAGCAGCAATGCACTACTCACGGCCTTGTATGTACTATCCAAAATTGATAACGCATACACAATACTTTCAACTTTTTTGGTAATATTAAATGGAAAATTCCAATCTCGGTATTGACCACAATTTTGAAACTATACTGTCCCAAAAATACACAGTTTGCCCGGTGCCCATCTTGTACTTTAAGCCTTGCGCCTGAGAGCAGAGAAAGGTTCCACAGATTCCCCTTATCCCTCTTCTTCACCTCCTTGGCCTTCTCCTCTTCAGTCTTTTCTTCTCTCTCTCTCCCTTGACACTCACTTATATCCTTCCCACTGTTGGAGATCTGAGAGTGAACAAGCCTCCCATAAGCTGGAGCCCTGGTGTTATATGACATTTGGCTTTTGGAGAGGAAGTGTGCATGTTTCAAACACCTTTTCCTCTGCGGCCCTCAAGGTTTCTGAGGTATACAGGTTGGGGTTAGGGAGAAGGAGGTGAGTGGACAAGAGTTACTAGTTGGGGGATAGGGTCAGATGGAAAAAAAAAAAGTCCAAGAATGCCTTATAGTTGCCTGCAAATACACACTCCTATTTGAAATGCAGGGAACTTCCATTTGGCCAGTAAACAGTGAAACGATTCTCATAGACCTTATCATGCATCAACATCAAAGAAAAGGCTCGCAATAAATATATAAAAAGTTCATGCAATATTCACAATCCAACAACCAAATTACTTTTCGCAGCATCTTGCGTGATGCTTGGCGAAATTTGACCGCAGCCGACGTCTATTATGTTTTCCACATTTTGGGAGAAGTATTGGAAGTATAGGTTCAACTGCAAACAGTGCCATTTAGAGCCAGTAAACATTTCCACTATGTCAAGTTATTTTTAGCAGTGCATCTGAGTGTAATGTAAATTGTGGTCTGCAGTCTGACTTGATTACATGTGAAACATCTCAAAACTACTGATGTAAGAACGAGCCAATTTGCGATATACCAGCCAGTGCAAAAGTCTTTTCAGGCAAGGAAAAAAGGTGCATCTTTAAAGGTTCACTATGGAACTTTTCCGATGCAGAATCAGCCACCTGCTTGTCTTCATGGAGGTGTTATTACCTTGCCTGGAATGTTTCACAGTATAGCAAAAAAAAAAAAAAAAAAATTATTCTGCATTTGTTCAGGTGCTAAAAATGCCTTAAAACTTGCAGTCCTACTAGAAGCAGGCTCTCCACAGATCTGACCTGTAACTGGTTAGCAAGATAAGTCTAATGACAAGCAAAAGCATCTCCATGGAGACAAGGAGATGGTGGGCCACTATTGAAGAACTTAACATTTGCAGCTGATGTCATCAACATTCCCTGGGGGTGTGATGCTAACTGTAGGCACTGCTCTGTCTGAAGTTCTGTTACTCAAGTTAGACTTTAATTTTAGCGTTAATTTAACACAATCTGACCAGAATGAACTAATTCACTTGGAACTACAACAGGTAAGATGATTTTGTACTGTTAAACAAGGCTCTCACACATAAAATTACAGTCACAAGCTAGCTAGCATTAGCCAACGGTTTTTCATTTTTAGCCACTCTCGCCTTATTATTGAAAATCAAACATTTAAACTGGACCATGATGCTCGTATTGATCACAGGCTCTTAAAAATGTGTTGTTTAAATCCATTTTGTATTTTTTCTTGAGTTTCAGACAAATGTAATACTTCTTTGGCAGTGCTTGCTAATGTGTGCATTGTGTCACCATGGTAACTGCAGAACATTCCACCATATACATACATACAGACACCCCCCCGTCCTTCCCGCGTGATGTCACCGCAAAGTATCAATACTCAAACTGTGAGAAACCCAGCTGGTGCTTGAGACATTGGTATTCCCCAGCTTAAACGGCGTAAAACGAATGCAAAAACCTAGAATCGCTGACATCTGTTAAATAATGACAGATTTGTTTCTAATAAGGTTCATCTATGTATCTGCAGCAGCTATGGCCAGGGGCGTCTCTCCTTAGCTTCAACCTTATTCAGTTTCAGCAGAGATCGCCGGCAGATTACACAGGCCTTGTCTTTGAAGTGTTCCTCATACCAGCGCTGGGATAGACTGAAGAAAAGAGTGGATTCTTGTGGTGTCAATGAGCACGTATTGGTGTCTTAAGTGTGTGTGAGAGAGTGCGAGCGCCTGTGGCTGTGTAGGGACCTATATTGTGCACAAGTTCACTTCTACTCACTGTTAGATGCTGGAAAAGCCATGCTCTCATGATGTTGGTGGCCACTTTGGGGAAGATTCCTCTCTTCTTGTTGCGCTTCTTTTCTTTATCCGGGTCGTCGTCGTCCCCCGTGCTCGGCGAGGCTACGCTGTTGTCCAGACCGTCACCTGTCACATGACGCAAACAGGAAGAGACAGAGCAAATCAGTCTCGCTATTTGTTTACTTCCTGAATTTGCGATGCATCCTCCTTCAAAGGGAATAAATACAATTTCCAAGGAATTCTAGAGGGCTTTGTATGCACAGACTAAGGGGTATAGAGACACAACAATGGCAAGCGAGAATGGCTGGAAAACAGCACCTCATAAATGCATTCATTTTTAATACATTTATAAATAACCCTGCCTTTCATTTTGCTCTCCCCGCCACATGAAAACACACGAGCGCTGCGTCTGAGTGTGAGGAGGGGAGCACAAAGGACTTGTAAGGTCGCATTTCCCCACTCTCCCATCCAAGCCGGCGCAGAATTGAAAATGACAGAGAGATTTAGTCTTTATTATCCTGAGGGGAAAATAGTTATTGAAGCGTCACCCCACCACATTCTGCCATTTTACCTGAGGTGGAAAGAGGAACACGACACTACAAAAGGCGGCGACGACGAGGAGGGGGGCAGAAAATAAAAGCAAAAAGCAAAATAGGTGGAAAAACGAAAGTGAGAGGCACAAACAGCAATAACAAAGCTAGCTGCTTTTCATAACAATGGCATCATGGCTGCTTACAGCAACCTGTAGGGCTTTGATAAGGCTCTATTAAGGCCAGTTAACCTCACCTTAGGGGAACACTGAGACAGCTTAGAGTATTTGAGCATGCAGGGACAGTGCGAGGAAGACACTCCAAGGCCTTTTCTCTGCATTCAACAGACTCCACAGAGAGAGACTCACTTACTGCAGCTTATTCTATAGACTCATGATTCTATTTGCTTCTGTGCAAAGCCTAATTGTTATTATCCATATAGCAACGTTCTACTTGAGAATAATCAAAGAAACATGAGGCAAGGTAAACACATGCTGCCTGAAAATGAGAGCAGCTGATAAGTGACTTTTGTCCCTATAAAGGGAAAAAGAAGCAAAGGAAAGAAGCTAAAATAAAAACCGCTGAAGCAGTGTGCAGAACTGGATGCTTATTTATTGATTATACACAAAGCACTTCTTAAGCTTTTATGTCAATCCACTGTGGCACTGGGAGATAACTACATTCAAGCAAACCCGCGCTGCACTAACTTACAGAGGGCGACACCCAGCACCTAGCTAAACCCTAAGCCCTGATTCATCGATAATTAATGGGGATGTTGGCGCTAATCCGGTTGGAGATGACTTTTTTCCAGCCCGCCACATCAATGGAATAATCAAGGGCCTAAAACCAGGCCTTTGCTCCCCATTACCTCAGGCAAAAGAATTCCTGAAAGCATGCCTGGAGGGCACCTGAATTATATACACCATTAGGAGAGAGAGGCTCGCAATGATCCATACGAAACAACACTGGGCCAGAGTGCGTTCTCATCCCCTCTTCATCAGTCCAACTGTTCTGGCAGCACAAGATACATATGCACAAATATTGAAGGCTTTTTAATGAAGCGCTGGTAGCAGCAGAGGGGATGCATCGGAGAGTGGGGGAGGGGCGGCACCTCCACACCAGCACAACACTATTCACTGAATATTAGTGATGCATGGTATGTAGAGTGATGACCAGAAGAGGCTAAATAATCCATAGTGTTTATGAGATTACTAGTGATTATGGAAAATAAGACTGTATTGAATGTCGGGTCAATAGTGTCATTGGTATGTGACCCAGCCACAACACTACATTAGGAGCCAGGTATGGGACAGGGGAGAGGGGTGTCAGAAAGGAGCTTTACAGTTACAGGAGTTGATCTGGTAAGTCTGAAAAATCCCAAAAGCAATAAGTACAGCATCTAGTTAAACAACAGATGCGGTAGGTAGAGTATTTCTGAAGAAAACACAACCACTATAAGTACAGTTAATAAAAAAAGACCAAGATTCATCTACAGACAAGATCAAGACTCACTAAAGCTCGAACTGGTACCAGAAACCCCACTAACCCCACCCATCAAACTCCCATGAGCCGTCTGTGTTTAGAAGCACACTCCAATTTCAAGTTTAAGTTACATCATTAGCCCAGGACAAATGCACCCCAGACTTAACAACTGGCTCTATACGGCCTACTGTTTCAGACCAGAAGAGCCCCCTCCTCTCTCTGCCTCTATGTGTCTCTGCCACGGCTGGAACAGAGCAGAGTGAGGAGCGGAGCCCGAGCCCTGTAATCTAAGACCAGATTTTCATTGGAAGCAAATGCTTTCAATCCGTTGTAAAGACCGGCTCATGTTCAGCAAAGCCTACAATAACAAACCGTGGGGCTTGTCCCATGCAAGTTAGAGGAGTTAGGAGATGGAGGCGAACTGGCCGTGGTACCATACTGTGGGCGAGGGAGTGGGGGAGCGGGGGAGTGGGGGAGCGGACTGGTGCAAGCTTAAGCAGAAAAGCCAAAGAAAAGAGGTGAGGAGTGGTTAAGGGCATTGTGATGGGAGGTAAATGGGAGGAGAGATAGCATCGAGTACAATATTATAGAGATGCTTAATGAGATGTCGCTACTATTACTATGAAAAAATATGACGGAATTATCAATATCAAGTTATGTTTGAGTGATTTATGAATTATGACACAAGAAACACACTTTTCGATCTATATTAAGTACAGTGCAAGTACATTACACCATTGCTTCTACTGAGTAAATCTTATGCAGATGTTGGTAGGTGGGTCAATGCCAGTAATCATAAAATAGCAATAAGTTCCTTCTTAAGTGAACTGCCTTTATTGTTGTTTGGACCACCATTATCTTCTGCTGTAAGTCTCATTTCATAGTGGTCAAAATGAAGGATTTGGGATAAGTCATCGTATTCGGCTTTTCCACATTAGACGCAATTCGATCTGAGTCGTCTGGGCCTAATCTTGGTGCTTTGCTTTGACCTTACAGTCAAAGTAGAAGCAGCAGGAGCAGGATGAGAGTGACCGAGGGAGCAGGGAGCAGTAACACAGGAAAGGTGTTGGGGCTGTGTCTGGCGGCCATGTTGTGGAAATGTCAGCAGTGTTAGCCAGCGCGGCTATAGGGGAAAGGGGGAAAAGATCTCACAACATCACAAATCCTGGTCAGAATTAGGGATAGTGATGCACTGATACGATACTGGTATTGGATATCGGCAACAATATTGAAAATGTTGATGGAATGGATATCGGCCCCAAGACGATATTCCATTTTTCTCTATAAATTGGTGTAACAAGACTTTTACTGGACAATGTTGGCCCAAAACATCTTGTAATATTGAATTTGTATTTTTTCAAAGCTGTTCTGTAGTTACTTTATTTGATAAAACAGTTACAAAACGCATCTGGATAATTGTTTAACCATATGCCATTTGTGTTTAAAGGAAATAATTACTATTTTTAGTCTCTGCCCTGGTATCGGTTGATATCGGGTATCGGCCGATACTTAAAGCCATAGTCTCGTCATCAGTATTGGAACAGAAAAAACTAGATCGGTGCATCCTTAGTCATAATGGGTAGAATGCAACTGACTATTTCTCCAAGTAATATTTAGAAACTATAGCTATAAAATCTGTTTTGTTTTTGTTTGTTCCTTTTATTTTTTTCTGCACTGCTGTGGCATTGGTTCAAGCGCAGACTCTCCACAACTCACCAGGCTTTGGACTGGCATACATAGTACAGTGAAATACTATGAAATCCATCCACCCAGATGGTAAGTAGTGCTTGTTGTCAGTCAAACGTAAGGCAGTTGAAGAGGCCAGTGAGCCAGCGGAGCAGTCAGTCTTCCCTCTGCATACCCAGGCTGCCAGGCTCATTACGGGCATCAGCAGCCTGTAACTGTGGGCTGCATACATCCAGTGGCAGGAAAAGACCTGCTAGCATAAACTCCACTCTCGCCACGAGGAAAAGCCACAGGCGCAACTCCGGACCCAGCCTACTGATCGGCCATGACGTCTTTGAAACTACACAGAGGAGGAGCCGAGGGGGGGCCGGGGCGAGGGGAATCAATGCGGGGCAGTGGGGGTGCGTGTTCCTGAGCTGTGTACGCATGCATGCATATGTGTGCACTGGTCTGTGTGTATGCATCTATGTGTGCACTGGTCTGTGTGTGTGCATCTACGGCTTTTCTTTATGGATGTGAGTTTTCTGCAGAAGCCCCGAGTGTGTGTGTGTGTGTGTGTGTGTGTGTGTGCGGGAGAGAGAGAGACTGTGTGGCAATTAGGGAGCAGGCCAGTGACTGGAAGGAGCCAGGGGCAGTTGAAATGCCCCCGGGCCAACCAAGGGAAGGAATATTTTATCAGTCCCCTCACACGCTGTATACACAAATACACACTCTCACAACACAATATGCCAGCAAACAGATAATGACATATAAACTAGGTTAGCGCTCATTTTAACTAGCTTCGTTAGTGTTAGCAAAACACACAGTGACTTGAGCGCTCTTTCGGCTTCAGTAGATTTTCTATAAGCCTCCACAGCACTTCATGTCTCATTCTGCCTTCCTTCTCTCCTACTTCATTACTCCTCTGTGTCAGCTGAAGCTCTGGAATGGAAGAGCTTTGCAGACCCTGGTGCACATTTAACTGTGAAGTTAAACACATAAGTGCAGAAGTTTTCGTAGACAACAGCACAAACGCATCTGAATTAATTAGGTAACACATATATAATTCAGAGGTCCTGCTTTGGGTTGTTTAATACGTCTTGGTGTCCAGTTTCTTGGTCTTCATCAGCCCTCCTCATATCTCCGTCTCAAGGCGTTCCCTGACATTATCAAGCAGAATCTAGGCTAATCTGTTATGATCTGATTATGACCCAGTGTAAGACATTGGGATGGTACTACCTGCCCCCTTTACAGCACGGTGCACGTGCCAATCCGAGGTGTCAGCCATTTTTCTGCTGCCTGGCAAATTAACAGCCAGCGTTTCACTAGTCAGTCATCTGAGAAAGGCAATCTTGTCAGACACGTCGCTTCTAGCACAGAGAGAATTATGACATTTAGCTTTCTAATAATTTCACGGGAATAAAGGTTATGAATATTAGCTCTGGTTTGGGCTATATTCCATTCGGGGATGATCCACAGATGGCTAAGCATTTTTGGGAGCTGTTTTTGCCAGGTTTTATAGCCCATGCAGGAGAGCAGGGGCAGCGTACAGTTTATGACGGTGCAGTTACAGCGTATGGGCTGTTTGTTGTGTGAGAGTGTCATTGAGTGAGCGAGTGACCTGGAGCTGATCCCTCATGGGCCACTCCTCGAGTTTCACACCCCAGAAAAGCTCACATGACCCCAAACCGACTCCGCCAGGCCGAACCCAGGGCTGGAGGGGCCTCATGCGCACTTCCACATGGGATACATACATTTAGTTGTGAAATTTAGACTCGCAGTCCTCTCCCACTCTTTAACCATCTCTGCTTTTTTCTGCCTTTTAGCACACACATGCAAACACACATACATTACATTCCCTGCAATCCTCAGAGGGGCAACGGAAGGCTAGGAAGAGGGAGGAAAGCAGGGAGGAGGGAAGGAGAGAGGAGAAAAAAATGCCGCTTATTGTATTCAGGCCATTCATAAGCTGGAGACTAGAAAGGGGGCTACAAGGGCCAAGCGGCAGTGGGGGTTACCTTTGCAAGCCCCTCCTACAGCCAAATATTGCTAGAATTCCCAAGTTGAGAAGCACTTTTAGACTTGTTTTTTAGGATTTCCAATGCAACTTTACATACATGACACTACAGTGACAGTAGCACATGTCAATTGTCATTTTTTGCCTCACAAAAATGGAATATACTTCAAGAACAAGCAAAATTGGATACTTTGGTGACACAATCGCAATTTAATAATCTGGGAACGAACTTTTATACACACACCTGCTCCTGTTTTCAGTGTTTTATAGAGACGAATATATGTATTTGTTTTGTCTTGTTTTTTGTTTGTATTGTATTTTGAACAGGGCGCCCATGAAAAGATAATTGAATAAAATAAATCAAACAAGTTGCTATCTTCTCCCAACAATGAACCACGAGTGACATCCATCATTTTGAGATCTTGACATGCAAATAAAGGTCAATTTGATTAAACAGACAAAAGAAACGTGCCATTACTGCACAATACACCACTGTCATCTGAACAATAAAAAGATAATCCCATTCTTTTTTAAAGACGATCTCATTGATATAATTATAGCTAAATTAGCGAGTAATGTGCAACAACAACTGTTTGGCCATTTAAATGACACTAAACATGCTAAAGGTGAACATAGCAATTGCTGAGTCATTTACAAGAGCTGTCTATCTAATTAGAAAGAGATCTGAGAACAGTGTAAGCTAACGTCTGCTCAATATCACATGTATACGGCATTTTATTCTATTCATCTTTATTTATACAGGGAAACACAATGAGAGCACTTTGACTCTTTTTCATGGGCGCCCTGTTCATAATACAGAAAAAATATGACCAAAAAAACAAATAAGTCCATTTAAAACATTAAAAACAGGAGCAGGTGTGAGTATAAAATTTTCGTTACCGGGCATCAAAGTATCCAATTGTGCTTGTCCTTGAAATATATTCAATTTTTTGTGAAGCAGAACAGCCAAAAGCCCTTTTTCCCATCTCAGTTCTGATCCTTAGCCTTATACAATCATGTGATCTTGTATTAAATGTTCCCGTAGGAGTGATTAACAAATGAGACATTCAGGCAGTCTATGAAGTCGTCCCTTATAAATACGTTTCATACAGTGTCGTTCTCTTCTGACAGACGGCGATGGCCAACCTACTTTTTCATAGAGAATACAGTGATGAACATGGGAAACATGCAAAAAGATCTTATCATTCGAATTCTGTTGGGCTGATTTTGTTTTGTTTCAGCTTTTAATGTACATTTCCGGTCTGTTCTGCCGCTATTCTTTTGAAGTGGCGAAACCTCAAATATCAGAGTGTATTTCGAGTGTCTACAGCAGAAGCCGTAGCTGGAGGAGGAGGGGGTCAGGCCTGTTGACATAGCCATAGGTGATGGCAAAAATGTCAGTGTAAATGTGAGTGCTCTCCATGTGCCATTTTCCCCAGTGCAGGGTCATCACCAAAGGCCTCGCTGACACGCTGGAAACTGCCCCGAGCTCAGGGCACCCACTCGGCATTAAAACCACACACCGACACACAGAGACGCGCAACAACACGGGGCAACACACAAAGACACGCAACAACATAAACCAACAAACAAAGACGCGCAACAACACATAACAACACGCACCAACACACGCCAACATGCACCAACACACATAAACACACACCGA
>KN482282.1:0-21784 GCA_000787095.1 Periophthalmodon schlosseri | reverse complement strand
GAATGGCACTACGTCATGCTGCAGTCCATTATGATCCACTCTTCAAACACTACATACACTTATTCAGTCATCAACTATTTTGTTTTTGTGCAAAAGTGTATCCTTATTCTCTTTCAGGATATTGTTTAAGAATACATTTATAAGCATCAACACCAACACCAACACCAACCAAAACCAGTGCACAGTCAAATCATATTAATGAACATTTTGTTGTATTGTGTTGCAAATTATTCTTTTTTAATGTAATAAAAGTAATGAAATAAAAACATAATGCATATCTCATCAATCCAGTACCACAATGTATAACAACAGTACTCATGGTGAATTGGCCCCAAGTACAGTATTCCTTGCTTCTATGATTTGCATTCTTAAAAAGCTCGCAATGGCAAGATACACATAACAAAATAAAATTAATTGTTTGGATACCATGCAACAATACCAGTGTCCTATACATCATATTAACAATGTCATTTTATATACTTATGTATTACACACTACATGAATGGTCACTTTTTTTATAAAGCGCTTTTTCACCTTCAAGGCACTCAAAGGGCTTTACATCAAGGAACCACTCACCCATTCACACACACATTCATACACCGGTGTACGCAGACACTGCCAAACATGTAGTAATATATTAATAACAGGAGTCAAAATATCCCCTAAGAGGATCATTAACCACCACCACCTGCTCCCCATCAACATTTTTGCTGACCAAAGTCACACTATACAAGCACACTTCCTTCTTTAAGACACAGGAATAGAGTTAATATTAGTTATTAATGTAAATAGTAAAACATACAACATAGTGATAATACTGTGCAAAGATCTTCCTTTCAAGGGTCAACAGTGTGTCAGCTTGTCCCAATGCTCCTCTGTAACATGATACTGAGACATAAATATTAGGTTAGGTTAATTCTATTTTATTTATCATTTCTTTTATTTTGATCATATTGTGGCCAAATTGCAATGAGCCAGTGACTCACACCATTACGGTCAACATTACTGCTTTGGGTGCTTGTTTACGGGTCAAATAAGGTCACAGGCTTTTGTATCCACTATTACTGTTGCACAGCCTAAAATGCAAAGTAGAAATACAATGACTTCACGGTATCTAGTTATATCTAGTCACACCCTCATTGTTATATACTTTAACACTAAACACAATACTTATGGTAAAAATAGCTCCACAAAGCCATACACATAATAGCATTTTAGTTGTTTATCCAAAATTACTATAAAAGATACTCACCTTTATGATTATTTTATGCCATTTTCATATTATGTCGTTCCACCCTCTTTGGCAAGGTCCATTTAAAGGCCGTACTTAGTGCAAGAATAGTTTAAACACTATATAGATGACAATGAAGCAATGAATTTGTCATTTTGAACCTATACTAGTATTATTTGACTCCAGTCTGGACAGACTTCTTCATCCACAGGCAGACACACCCAAAACACATCTTGATACATAAATAATTCATCCCAGAGTTATCCATGCACTTGCAACATGCTATTTCCTGTCTGTCTCTGGGTCTCTAGACTTCTCACATTATTGTCCTCCTGGACCTAAATATACCACTGCTCTTAGTGTATTGTATGGTGAGTGCAGAGTATAATGCATTGTCATTAAGTTGAAAGATTTTGGTGGCTGCACTTTACAAAGTAGTTCCTGAGGGAAGCTTATAAAAGACAGCAAACTTGGATAACAGGAAGCTTTTAAATGTGTGCACTGTATTAACAGACTAGAAGAGCATGCTGCTCAATATGCTTTTAATGTTGACTACAGGTGTAATGGTGATAGGTTATATAAGTCTAAAAATGCCCCCTAAATCTCCACATTATTTTTTAGCATTAAACTCTTGAGGGCTGTCACTTACATTTGAGCCAAAATATGCTGTGGGCTGTGGATACAGGAACTTGTCAGTCTAATTTGTTCCATGTGGCTAGCGTGGTCGCCTCCCTTTATTTATGCTGCTGCTTAGCAGCTCTGACATCATCAAGTCAAGTGCAGCGAAATTAAGGTCATAGAGGGACGACGTTTGCCTGGCGGGACACCAGAGGGTTACCGGCATCCTGCATATGAGTGAATAGCTTCTGTTCATTTAATGGAGCCACCTCTTAATAATTCTCATTGTTTCATGCTCTGTATATTTTTTTAATTCTCTATACATTTGTTAACTGTTATAAAATATAGGTCTGTGTAGATTTTGAGTGATTTTTTTGTTCTTACTTTACCCCTTCAGTTGCCTCCATAACAAATACCCAGCCTCCTATTGTGCAGTGCTTTGCTAATTGATAAGGCATGGTTTTATGTTGAATGCCCTTTATGGTGCAACTCTTTTCATTTGTCCCAGCTTAGGACTAGCACTGGCTACAATTGGTCAGTCAATTATTATGTATCTTCTGCTTGGAAATTATCTCAAGAAGTTTATTTTTGTTAACAACCACTGAAGTAATTAAATTTCCATCCAAAATCAAACTGGACAATACAATTCAACATATCCCAGTCGTGGTGCATCTGGATATGCAGGGACATTATCAGCAGATGTGAAAGGGAGGCAAAGGGAAGGTGTGAATGTGTGAGATTTGATCCACCTACACAGAGAAAAGTCAAGCAGAGGATTTCAGAAACTCTCCACTCATCTGTTCTTGGCACCAAACGTGCTCCTTGTTCAGTGGATGTCGTTCTGATTATCTAACAGTGGCCTCTTCTCACATCACCTCCTTTGTCTGATCTGCTAAATGTCGGCTTCACTGTTGAGTCACACAGTGGTGGTCAGAGTCGCTTACACACTTTTACATTTCTGCTCCTAAGAACATAAACGGCAAATGTGAAACTTTGCATTGGCATTGCCTCCATTGCCAACAATATGATCAATTCTGAGTGCCTTGACAAATGGATTTTACTATGTCGAGGAATGTAGGTGAGTCACATTTTTTAAGATTTGGTAATGTTTCCCTTTTATATTTCAGTGAATAAAAAAAAAATATACAAATGATTATTTTTCCATTAGAGTCTGTTCAGACCATATCTATTTTTAAATAGTGGAGAAAGAATATTAAGTTTTTTCCCTGTCAATTTAAATTTTTGTTTTGCAAACATGAATATTTTCAACATGAAGTGCATCTTCACAGGAGAAAAAAGTATACATATGTTTAAAACCACACAACTTCTGACACCTCACTAAATCTTTTGCACAGAGCATTTGAATGATGGTGTTTTTTTCTAAAGTGCTGAAAGGTTTGTGCGCCACAGGATGTAACACAGCCCAGCTCTGAGCTCTGAGAGGACTATAGGAGGAAGACGCTCTTTGTTCCAATATGAAGTCATGTTGTCGGTCCCTCTTTCCAGCTCAATTATTAGCGCCCTGCACCCGCTCTGACCACATCTGCCTCATTACTACAGCAATAAAGAGGCAACATCTGCAAATGCACTCAGCAGGCAAACATGTGACGAGGGGATTCACCAGACACTATTCTCAAAGCTGCAATAATAATAAGGTCATATGTGAAATCACTTATTCAGGGTCATTGAGTCAAAGTCAGTCATACACAATAAAACGTGATCTTATCAGTACAGTCAATGCAGTGTGAGCTGTGTCCAAACACTGTGGCCACACGGACAATAACAACTGAATGTAACCTTTCAGTGGAGCTGTATTTAGCATGAAGGCCACATGAAGGCTTCTCCCCTTAGTACATACATTTAGACGTAAATTTAACAGCTTAAACAAAAAGGGAACACATTTTTTTTTTTTTTTAAACAAGGAATTTAAAAACAATACAGTAGCACAGTCACAAATAAACAAAACATACAAAAATTTCAAACTCAATTTTGAAAGGAAAAGGAAACAGATGGATATGATTGATGAATACCGCTTTTTAAATTTTCAACACAAAATATATATAAATAATGTCCTATATAGTTATGACCTATATTAAGAACTTTCTAAAGGTTTTCAGGAAAGGTAAATTTGTCCCAGTTATGTCATTTTTGTCAATACCTGCTCAATCCAGTTTTGATACGAGTTTTAGTATTACTAGATTACAGCCTATTTATAAATACTGTGAGTAAATTAAAGTGCAATTTAGTTTTTGCTATGTATAAAACTGTTTATAGCCCATACATCTTCATTAACTGTATGGCTATAAATAGAAAGCTGCCTGAGGGTAGATTATTTGTTAATACAAAATGAGGTGGTCAAACCGGTCTGTGACCTCAGAGCCTGTGAGCGCTGACAGTTGTAACTAAGTAACTGTATAAGGCCATGTTTACACGGTTTCACATGTGACTATCATTTTCAATCATGTCTTTGTGAAGGGTCCAATCAGAACAATGCCTTCTCTCCATGCTAACATGGATTCAGTGAAAAATAGGTGTGTAATCTACATGAATTCACAAACTGGTTCTAGACTTGAATCAACTGGATACAATGTTAAAAGTCTAGGTATTTTTCAATACATAATATTGTGAGTAGTAGTACAGTAACGGTATCTGTGATATCAGTGACAGAAGTAGTGCTATAGTGATCGTGGTTGTATAGCTTCACAATTATATGGAGGAAGTAGGGAACTATAACTGAACTGAAGTATTTATGTAGTAAAAAGTAAAGTATAAAAAATCTGGAGTAAACTTGCTTTGAAATTATAGGTGAGTGTATAAATGTACAGAAAACACAACAAAAAACTACAGCTATATTGTGTATCTGATCTTGATCACAGAATCAAAGAGTACTGAGAAAGACAGTGGCTGAAATGTTGCATGTCAGATCTGTAGCGCAAATCTCACAAAGGAGGAGAGGGCAGGGTACATTTCCTGAAGTGTCAGGAAGAGTCAGGTGGCACAAGTTTCCTGTTCTAAAAATACATCAAATATGGAATGTGAGAGGGAAAACAGCCCCATACTGCCCACATATCCAATAAAGTCAAATTATATAACCCGCCTGAGTATGAGCGATCAAAGCACAGCAGCGCCAGGCATGCTGGGTAATACTGTATGTGCTATTTGTTCTTCTATAACATCAACCAGGAGGGACAGAACAGAGTCCAACTGCAATAAGGCGCTTCAGTGTTTGTTTACCTGCTACAAAACTATTTGGATGTAGTCCATAAGAGACGCAAACATGACATTGGCCTCTATAGCAACACGCTACTACTCCTTGTACTTTTACTATTAACCAGTGCTGCTAATCCAGAACAGTCCAGGTGCTAAGATATAACTGAACATGATAAAGAGGTAAAGAAAGATGGAATCTGAAGAATCTGAAATTTCACTCCAGGCACTCGAAATAGCCCAGTCTGAGCCCCTTCGTAGAAGGGATTTCAAAATGATTTCGCTAATTGATAAACATAATTATTAAGGTCAAAATATAATCATAAGAACTAAAAAAATAATAATTGTAATGATTTTAGAAGTAAAAATAAGTCATTTCAGTTTAATCTACTGACCTGATAGTAAACATAAAAGTAAAATGCTTTATTTGTTTATGTCACATTATCTTGACTTTATCGTTCAGAAAGTTCTAATTCATAAAGCTGGTCTCATACTTAAGGAGTGGTCATCTAATAAGATCACGAGAATGAAAGAAAATTAAGAATTTCACAGTTGTTTGGTCATAGCGTCAACAATCGTGAATAATTGTAAATTCATAATCATAACATTAGAACTGATGCTGTGACTTTCCTACTATGTACTGTACAGATGATTTTCAACAGGGTAAGAGGGGCTTTTCACAGCAAGACCAAAACGCCAACCGGATACAGGGTTAAAATGATTACATTGCCCTTGTAGACTCTTTCCTTTCAAGCTGCTTTTGACTTCCTGTGTGGCCTTAAAACACACACATTGAGATGTTCGCTGACTTCTACTCCGATGTTGACATTCCTTTGTCTTTTGTTTCTCTTATGACAACATCCCCTAAAAAACGTAGAGTCATGAAGCAGAGTGAGCCCAACCGCTCTATGAGAAACTTCTGTCAGAGGAAATGGGAATTGGAGTTGTTCACATGACAGTTCATTCTTTCCATCTTATGCAAAAATCTAATTTGCCTATAGGTAAAACTAACCTTTCAATAGTGACACTGTGATGGTTTACATAGAGACTAGACAGTAATGGAGAAAGTACTCAACTCCTTTACTCAAAAGTAGAGATTAAGTGGCAGTGGTTGCAGTCTGTGATTTGGTGAAGAATGACTGTAGTAGTACATAAAACAAAGGACTTCGCCAAATTAACAAGGCTAAATACAACAAGTTTTCATGTAATGCTTATTTTTGTTTCCAGCTGACACAAAGACTACACTGATATTTTGGTGATGCATTCTTGGCGTTGCGTGGCAGTCAAACGCTTTAGTTTTGCCATTGATTGCTGTCAGATTAATGCACATTAAATATTAACACAGCAGACCCTAATGACCAAGCAGGAAGAACATCTACAGAGCATTTACAGGGAAATACTCGGCTATGGTAAATCAGTGTGCCTGAATTATAAAGCATACACCTGTCACGTACTCAGATCGTTTACTGCATACCACGAGTACTTCTGAAGAGCTGTCAAAAAGGACATTTTCCCCTGCTTTCACTTTCGCTTAAAATTCTTCACATAATTAATGCCTTTCTTCAATCCGCAGAGAACAGGCATAAACTTGTTGCATCCAGCGGAGTTACGTATACTATATGTGTGGGCAGGAGCTGCAATAACAATAGAGATAGTAAGAGCCAGAGAGCAGAATTTTTCCACTCAAGAAAAAATGAGTCACACTCCTACTCAAAACATAGCCAGCCTTGTGATATGGTGTGGATGAGAGGGACCCATCAGGAGTTCTCTTTTGGACATTTGCAGAGAACAATGCAAAATGTGCTGGATGCATTTGTGGTTGGCCATCTACACCTTGTTGTATTTGATAGCACAGTTTGCATGCTATAAATATTGATATGCTATAAAGTGACTTAAGCAATAGTAACAGTAGGAAGGAGGCAGAGTGACAGCAAGCCGTTGTTGTAATTGTACTCTGATTGTTAAAATAGCAATAGTGGTGCAGGTAGAAGTAAAAAAAATGTAAATGTATGCGTATGTCTCATTTGTTTATACCTCCAATGGGACATTTCTGTCAAATGTAAACACAAACATTTTGGCTGGAACTGTTCTGTAAGCAGGAAGTCAAGTAAAAGGAAAAACACATCATAAGTACCGTATTTTCATAGTTCGGCTGGGGTGCGACTTATACTCCGATGCGACTTATATGTGAAATTATTAAAATATATAATTTCACATCTTCGTTACTGTCTCACTGACAACCGCGCAAGGGCACTCTCGGCTTGTGTACCAGTATGACAGCCGCGCGGAAGCAGAAGCAGAGCTTCATCTACTTCCAGAGCTGGCGGAGTTGTTCAGAAGCGACACCGAGGATGAAGAATTCAATGGATTTAGTGATCTGGAGTGAGATTGAGAGTAAACATGTTAGCTTGTTTTTTATGCTCTAGTTATCTGATTAACTGTTAATATCTTACGTTAACATACCAGACACGTATTCAGTTCGCTGTCTATGCTTCATGTAGCTGAATAAATATAAATGTGTTGCGTTAGTGTGCTGTACTGCTATTCAGCCTGTTGTTCTCTATTTTATTGTTATTATTATAACTTGCCTTTAAATATAAAATGTCTGTTCTTAGTCTCGATTTTTGTAAAATAAATTTCCCCAAAAAATGTGATTTATATATGTTTTTTTCTTCATTATTATGCATTTTTTCGCTGGTGCGACTTATACTCCGGAGCAATGTATAGTCCAGAAAATACGGTAAAAATCAACACATTTATGCTAATATGAATTTAGCAGGGTACCATTAAAATAGAGAGACCCACAGAAATAACTATGGCATATCAATTATCAGTTTTAAATGTCACAGTGTGAGAATCTCAAGGAAATCACAGTTCCCCATGTGCATTTCATTCTCCCATCTATTACCACTCTCCAGTTCACAAGTGTCTGAGGACATTCTGCATGTTCGAAGCCAACACAGATTACTTTACAGACAAAGGCCTCACACTTCTTATCATATGTTATCTTGTATCAAACTATCTGCTATTTTAGTCAAGGATTTGTTACGATCTGCACAGATGCTTAACAGATTGGCTTGATAGCATTTAGCAAGCAATAATGCAGGGATTAGGACATGGAAATTAATTTGTGCAAAACCAGCAAGATCTTATGTTATTAACATAGCCTTAAAGGACAAAATTTCAGTTTTCCAGTTATATACCTCAGCCATAGTGGTCACGTGCTAATCTCTTTGAGCTGGTACCAAGAAAAGAAAAAGGGAGAAAGTTGCAAGAGCATTTAATATAAAACATAAACAAATTACTGCATACTAAGATGGCAAATACAACAATAAACTAAAGGACTTAAGTTAACGTCTTGCTACTATTACTAAGCTATTTTATGGCAACCCTTAGTAAATGTGACAGCACAGACCTAGAGCCAGCAGGCAGTGGAGAGGAATCCTGTAAACTGGTCCAGACTAAATACCCTAGCACTATTACCGCAATTCAAGGAAGGCATCTGGACGCAGTAATGCTGTTTTCCCCTTTAACTCCCATTCACGGCATTTGACGGCAAATGATGTCTGCCAGGCCTGGAATCTGCATCGGCTGCCAGCCAGAGTGAGTTGTGAATGGGGAGCACACAGACACAAACACATTGTATAAAAAGCTTCTGTAATGATGTCTAGTTTACGTTTTAACATAGGAATTCTACCCACACCCCCGTGTGCGAACACTTAGGCCTACTGTACTAACTGCGCTACGAATAAAGGTCTATGCTAGTTGGCTGTTATTGTAAAAATATTTAAATTATAGCTAGGCCTACATAATTTATTTGAAATGAATAGGATTGAATTGAATATTCCAGTAATGAAAACAATGGACTAAACGGGATTTATAAGGCTAAGGTCGTTTTCACACTGCCACTAGTTAGGTCGACATAAAGAGAGCGGTGCGCTTGGGCCGGTGTTAACCCTACAGTCGCATTGAAAGTCCGCTCCGAGCGTTTAACACAGGAGGTCTCGGAGCGGTTCCACTCGCACTCTGGAGCGGGGCAAGTGCGGTGTAAACATGGCCGACCTAAGGCCGATCTACACAGTCCGCAGTGACAGTGAAAGTGCTTGGAATTGGGCAAAAAAGCACCCAGATCACGTATATTTGTATGAATGGGCGCTGCAGAGCTGCTGTTTGACACGTTCGTCTAACGAGGCAATTTGGATCAATTTAATATCAGCCACAGTCTCCTCCTGCCTCTGTCTGCACAGGTAAGCCTGGGTCTGTCTGCGCAGTTAAGCATGGGTCTGTCTGTGTTGTTCAAAACGCTTTTTTCTCTTCCGCTACCAGCGCGTACAATCGTCACGGTGTATTTAGCCACATGTGAAAGAAAAGACCAAGAAAAGAAACGACCTCAGTCTCTCAAATCAGATCTTGGACAGACATGGTCTAAGGCAGGACAACAAAACAAACCTTATCTATGACAGGTCGTTTTCACACTGCCACTAGTTAGGTCGACGTAAAAGAGCATTCGCTCTGAAAGCGGTGCACTTGCGCCGGTGTGAACAGGACAGCCGCATTCTGAGCCACAGTAAACGGATGCTCCCTGAGCGCTTGAAACAGGTCATCTCGGAGCGGCTCCACTCGCGCTCTGGAGCGGGGTGAGTGCGGTTTGACACACTGCACGCGTATTTCGCCCTACGCAAGCGTAAATACAGCACGTTTTGGACGCGTACACATAATCAGTGCTGTTGGTGTGGTCGTCCACACCGGCAGCTCAAGCGGGACGTATGCACGCGGCACTGACTCTTCTCGGAAAGTCGATCAGACTTGAAGGGGAGCGTTTAGCCCCTTGTAACAGGTGTACAGTGAAAATAATTAGCTGAATATACTTGTATTTACCGTCCGTACAGGCTGGCTACGGCAAACGCAAGGATTTCCAAAGTTCATTTCAAAACACAAATTGACAGTCTTTCTGAACCTGGGCTCCTTCAAACGATACATAACTGCCCCAGCAATAAGTTGTGCTGATGGTAAATGCACAAAAACAACAACAAATGCATACTTTCCATGCTCCCGTAGAATGTCAAAAATAGGTTGCATTCTATCTTCTGAAATCTACGCACAGGACGTGCTACTCCATACGTGCGCCTTACGCAGGCAGTGTGGCCGTCCCTATTCACTTTCAATGGATGCTAAAAAATACGCGTCCAAAATGGGCAGTTTTTACGCTTGCGTAGGGCGAAATACGCGTGCAGTGTGTCCTAGGCCTTAGACCTAGTTCTGTTTACTTCACTTTTGGGTCGGTCTTGTTCACATGCATCGCGGATCATTCACCCCAAACACCGCATCATGAGTCACGTGAGAGGCCATCAGCTGATCGCCGAACCGTTAAAACCGCTAAATCGTGTGCACTAGGGTCGGTCCAGAGAGCGCAATGACTGAAAACGAGGGTGCACTGTCACTGTGTTTTCTGCACATTTCTACTGCGTCTCTATGTAGATGTTGTTGCTCCACACTATGGCATTGAAGTATCTATCTCTATGGAGACAAGCAGATGGTGCTGCACCAGGACAATTTACAGATCAAATCTGTGGAAACGCGATCCCCTTTAAGATTTTCAAGATATTTTTTCAGCAATAATGAAATATATGTTAAATACAATGCTGCGGAACATAACAGACAAATCAATAATATCTCCATGAGGACACACAAAACCTGCATCTTTTTTCAACTAGTAAATTTCCATAATTGGCATAAAGGAAGTAAAATCTATCACTGATCTATACAACACCTGGCAGCCATAGCAGCTAGATAAATGCCCAAAGGTTTCCTCTAAATTGCCATAACCCTTCCATTTGCACAACTTCATGTCTGTTCAATAGAATTACTGCCTCTTTGACATGGTTAACAGGGGATGTCAGATGATGCTCAGATGACCATCCTGGATTAGCTGTTTTCCCTCCTCACCATCATCTCCTGTATCACTCCCCATGTTAGAGGCTCCACAGGAAGACAGACCTGGGATGGCAGTAGCCCACTTAGTTTGTTATGTAATGTTCAATTTGATAAAATTGCTTATGGACAGCATGTTTTTCATGAGTCTAATGCTGCAGTTTGAATTTCTGTAAGAGACTGCATAGTCAACAAGACCATACATAATTTTAATTGTGACTACAGACCTTTTAAATACAGTAGCCTAGGCTACGTTTTGGGACATAGGATTGTAAATGTATGGACTGACCGGCCAACAGTTTAAACAGTTTCTTCCTAGATACTGTTCTACCACATAGAAGACTGAGATGTCTCTCATTCAAACCACTGTCGTCTGTATGGGACCTAGTATGTGACCTAAAACTGCCTCTGTGCACTACACTTGTTATAGAGCAATGGGAGAGTAACTTTGGCACTAGGCCTGTAAGCTAATACCACTAATGATTCAGAATCTAAAGGACACAACCAATAATACAACTGTAACAAGCTGTAACAAATGAGACCTACTGTGTCAAGCAGTGGTTATAGGTGCAGCTAACATGTGTGTTTCCCTGGAGTCAGTCAGTTTGACATGTTAGTAGGTTACATTTAGTAGCCTAGTTCACACTTGTACTAACTATTCCAAGTCAAGATATAGCTTTTTGAGTGGAATATTTATGCTGTCAAACCAATGGTGAAAATTGCAACACGTGAACCACTGACCTTGCAGATGCATATTTAGGGTAACTCTGTGTATGAGTGTACAGGCTAAGGGTTGATGGTAGAACCTATGAATAAAGCCACAATCACTAAGATTATTTGTGAATAATTGGGTAATTCACTTCTATTGTCTTTCTGCTTTGGCTTATCTTTCGAGTCATTTTCATGGGGTCACTCACTGCACGCCTAGCTCCTGGCGGCTCTCGTTTGCCTCACAGAGACCCTGCCTTATACAAGTCATTCTCAACAATGTCATGCTGCTAAATAGGGGGTACAGCATTTGCAAAGTGCACATGTGGCCTTCACGGCAGAGCGATCGACCAATCCCATGCATTCAGCCACTTGTGGATACCGATCACGTAGCCAATAGGCTATAGAGATCACAAAACACATGCCCCTTTGCTCTGAGGATTGACCTCAAAGTAGAGGAAGACCAGGGATCAATTCAGAGCTTCAGCGTTTGCCACAGCATGTAAAACGTTGCGAAAGAGCGCATTCATTTGCACGAACAGCGAAAGCGGATGTGGGAGGCAACCCCCGCCTCCTCTGCGCGGTTGTTCTTGCATGGGCTATGCGGTGGGAAAACGCTGTCAAGAACATCACGGACGACTCTGATGTCAGGGCTGCCATGTACCAGAGGAGAGGCGTTTCCCACCGCGAGAATAGCTCTTATGGCAATATAAAAGGTCCCCCCTCACTGTTGCATCTAGACGTAGGCTGTAACTGCTTCCCAACAAACCCACAATATCTGTTCAATATATGTTCAGCGCCCATTTGATACAATTTGTACTTTTTATACTCACCCTCTCTGGCTTTCAGCAGTACAGTGTTGGCTACAATGTTCTCCAGCTCCATCAAAAACGGTCCTAAATGCTGGGGTTGGTGTAAGGAGGCGTCTGCAGCAAATTAAAATAAGCGTCCTTGAGCGAGGATGGTATTTTTTAATCCTCTTCTTCGGTATCCGAATCAAAATCTCTCCTATCAAAGCCGTAAGGAATAAAACAGGATGCGATAGGTTTGCTTGCAATAGAAGCTTTGCATCGTTCTTCTTGTTGTCGGCTGGATGTGCGGCGGCGGCGCATTTCTACTCCAATCCCCCCAAAACCTTTCCATACGTGTTTTGGCAGCGGATACCCCTCTTCCAGATGCGCAAAAGGGAAATCAAGTCAAATACTGGGCCATAAACACAAGCCTATAGAAAAAAACGTGCTCTTGACAGTAGCAGTATACCAGGTTAGTGGCAGCTTTGCATTACACCAGTTGGGGTTGGCTGAGTCCACAAGAGCCAGAAGAGAGAGAGGACATCAGCGCCCCCCTCCCTCCCCCTTCTCTCCGTGCGTCATCAAAGAAGGAGGAGCCTATGTCTACGTCAAGCCAAAGACACAAATTCACAAGGAATAATCGCTTAGTTACCGAAATAAAAGCTACTTTTTAGACAACCTTCTTGGAAAAAAGTGGATGATATTGACTTGCACACAGTAGGGAGACTGGGGTAAGTTGAGTCATTTTTTGCATTGACCGTTTTTTGGTAAAAAATGTCAAATCTGAACAAATCTGAAAATAAAATGCTCTACATACATTTTCTCAAGTTTCATCGTGTCGTGTGAAAGATTTTATACAGACACAATAATACAATACACAGTTTTTGTTAACAGATAGGCCTACCGCTTGAATTTTATGTGAACAAAAAAAAAAAAAAAAATGATTATGATATAGCCTATAATTTTCCAGCGTAGAGGTGAATCACCCCCATGCACAGCACCCGGACTTAACTCACCCAAAATAGACTTTATTATTATTATTATTTTTTGATAAATCTAGTTATATTGTTTTTTTTTTTGTATTTTTGTTGTTGTTTTGTTTTGTTTTTTTATATAGGAATAAAATGTAGGCCAGTTTGTTTTTGTTTGCTCTACATATTTTTTTTGTGATACACGCATTTTTGTGAAATTAACCAGTTGAATTAATGTCACATGAACTTTTTTTTGTAACTTTCAAGAGTTAATGGGTGGCTCAATTTACGCCACTCTCCCGAGCACTCTCTCCTAATGAAAGCACAGGCGGTGCCCTCTTGTGGTAAAAATGTGTACATAACAAAAATCCAAATATTGTATGGCAGTATCACGTGCTCCAATAAATGCTTCAACTTTACGTTCTACATGGCTCTGCATACAACTTTATCGCATTGCGACCAGATTTACACTAAATCCAGACGAACCAGGTCTAAAACTAGGATTAAAAGAAAAGACAGAACAGTAGAAGGGTCAGAGTCACAGCATTATGGTAAAGACACCATACGTTTTAGAACTACAGCCCTTACATCTTTTGCATGTAGTTTATTAGTAATTTTTTGGTAAAGAACCTTTAACTGTGCATTAACGTGGCATTACTTTATCTAATGCAATGATGATGTATGCACAAAATTAAGAATAATCACGAAGATTCAATTCATCTTGAATTACTGAATTTGATGCACAACAAAGCTGAGACAGACTTCTGAGTACATTTTCCAGCATCTTATTGCAATAAACATAACAAATACTTCAATACAGAAAACAAAATACTTTAATCAAGTTATAATTATGTTGTGTATAATTCTACATATGACCAAATTAAAAAGTCTAGACAGTCATTTTAAAAGTGCTGCAGTAACATAAATGCCAAACATGATTATCATTAATTAGGTTCAGTTCATGATCGTCATGACTCACAAAAATGAACACTTCCATTTTCTCTTCCAAGATCAAATTAAATGTATACAGTATTTGCTCCTACTGTCTACTATGTAAAAAGACACACAAGTGCTTTCTTAAACAAGGTTTCAACATAAAAATCTTGAGTCCCATAACAAAAACATATATTTTAGTATTCATCCAAATTGTCAGCCTTTGGGATGGAAAGACCTCGGTCTTTCAACACCTGCATTTTGACTTTTTCAGTCTCTTGTTTGGCTTGTTGCTGAAGCCGTTGTTCCTCCAAAATCTCTTCAATAGGGACTTGCTGCAAAACTGTGTCACAGGGTTTATCCACATCCTGCAAAACAGTATTTAAATATGTTTAGTCATTAAAAGTAGTACACTATGACCTTTTTGTAAACAGTGCCCTGATCTAATGGGCCAACATGGGTCAGCTGCAATCCATGTACAGTTTTAAAAGTTCATACATTATTCATATGAAATCTGTACCTTGTGTGTCCAAAGAAATTGACAGACAAAACAAAATTACATATGCTGTTATTATTTTAATAAACTCCCAATCAATTTTAATAATATTTCTTAGATAGTATGCAACCTTCTGGGGGTGAAATGTCAACTGCATGATTCCATAGAATCAGAACATTAAAACCATACTTCAAAATACAGAGATGGCCATACTGTGGAATATTAAAGCCAAAGGAACAACATTTCCATGCAAACAAGCAGGAGGACGCCCTCGTCCAGGTCAAATAAGAGTGGCAGGGCTATTCAACTTTAAATGCATACATCATAAATGTTATGGTATTGAAAATATAATAAAGATTGAAGTGGGCCTTTCCAATTGACATTTTAACACGTGCTCTTTACAAATGCATAAATTGCAGAAAATTTTATTTCCAAAATTGTATTTATTTTTTTTTTTCAAAGTTGAAAAATCCAGAGATTTTGCATAATGACCATAAACTATGGCATGGGTGTCCAAACTTTTTTTTTTTTTACTGCCTCATCTTGAAAACACATTCGAAGCGGAGGGCCAAAGATCGATATCAATACAGTGGATCATTCAGATAATGCATTTTACAGAGCCACGACACCTTTAATAAAAGGCTTGAAACATTAATTTCAAGTCTATATCGAAAATGCAATGTCATGTTATTGGAGTTATAGTGGCAGAATTACTTATATTTGCTGTAAAAAAATCCACAGGACCAGTTCAATAGAAGACCTGAAGGCCAGTAATAATTGGTATGAGGGCCACATTTGGACCCCCGGGCCATAGTTTGGACTCCCCTGGTCTATGACAATGACATAATACTTTTCCTATACTTAGTGGTGTAAGCTACATCTTCAGCCACAGATATCCAGGAGCAGACTTGCAGAAGTGTAGCTGCCGCCAATTCATTACTCATGCCACACATTCAAAAGGTCGATAAGTGTCATGCCTGGTCAGAGCTGCTAACCAGGTTTTTCCAAACATTCTTTATCATAGACTGGATGTTTTAAGACTGGATGTTTTAATAAAAAGTTTAGCTTAAACTTACTATTTCACCGAGCAGAACCACATTCTCTCCTCTCACAATAAATATCCCTCTAGGGATGTCACCAAATTTCTTTCCGACGTGGATGCGTTCCACTGTCTGATGAAATACTAAATTGGCTAGGTACAAGAAAAAAAGTTAATGTAAAATTAAAATGTGTAAAAGCCCATAAAATTACAGTCACAACCCCATGCAAATTATGTTATGTGGTGCATCATAAATCACAAATTACTCAGATGAAGCGGAAACTTTAAAATAATTCAATGAACAAGGAAATTCTTACCAAACTGATCGATGCTCCTAAGGTACCCAATCAATGTTCTTCCATCTCGGAGGAGCACCAAGTGTTTCTCTGCAAGATGCAAAAAAGTAGCTCATTAACCAGCCATCACAAACATCCGTCAATATTTCAACCACGATGCCGCTTCTCCCAAACTGGAATTTTATGCACGGAATAATACGGACATAGGCCACTTACTGTCTATGTCGTCTATGAGACTAGCTGTCCCCGGTACGTAGTTCATTTTGGCCCTATGCGTTTTTTATTTTATGTAACATCGACTCTTCAGTGTTTCAAAGTATGCTTTTAGGAACCATAACCTACCGGAAGCGCCTTTATACACGGTTGGGACAAACTTCCTGTGTGGACGTTTAACCCTTAACACGCTGTTTTGTCTTGTAGTGACTATAGTTTCTAATCGTATGATTCATCAACAACAAAAACATATAGTATGAACGCCTTAAGAGTTTTGTTGGAAGATTTTCCAAATTTAAACACTGATAAGTTAAGTTAACAAGCGCAATTGATAGAATTGTTCTTATTGGTTTGACTTTACAATGACGTAGCCCTCATGCCAAAGATCGTGAATGTAGACATTGAAGTCATTGTGAACCTGAACCATAAATCTATTAAAATAACTGAACATCTTTCAACAAAATGAGGTTGTTTAGTTGTTCTTTTCTGAAGGTATGCAGAAGTTTTTGCAGTAATTTATATTTATGTACTCAAAACAAATTAGGATCTTTTTGTCGCCGTTAAATAACCTCAGAGTGAGACCTCTTCAATGTGTCATTAAAGACTCAGGGCATGATTGTGCTATCGTACTGTCATTCAATTATTTCCTGAATGCAGCGAGGTGATCGCCACCGTTTTGCTTGATTGTGACATTTTATTCAGCCGTTATATAGTATTTGGTACTTCGGAGGTTGTTCAATGTTTGGTTGTTTTATAATGGCAAATAGGAAGAGGGCAGTCGGGGACGAGGTATAGCTGATGCATCATCACCACCAGAACCAGCGAAACTGCAAATCTGGCTGGCCCTCGGAAGATTGTAACTCGGAAAATAATAAACTGAACACCAGTAGCAACATGGTAAGTTTCTATGTGTGGTTTAGAACGGTGTGATTTGTTGTCTTCCTCCTGTGTTCATTGTTTTCCAAGGGCCTCTTTATATTCAGACAAATCCTCTTTTCTCCGCTAGCTTTGAGTGGCTAATGGGCTGCTAGCTGGTATTATGTAATATGTGACCACAGTCAACCATCACTATCTCGTCTTTTCTGATATTTCCTATCTTTTCCCGCAATCGCTTTTAATTTCCACCTCATATGAAATGAAACGATAGTAGCAGCATGTGTGCTCAGTCCGCATAGTAAATGTATATTATGTAAAAAAAAAAAATTCTATTAACGCTAGATGCTTTAATAATAAATGGCAAATTTCTATTACCAAGTTATCGCCGATTGTTTTTCTTTACAGGATGCTTCTCAATATCCTGGCTATCCTCCTCACTATTGGTATCCACAGTCTCACTCTACCGGCCATTATGCAAACACCTATCCTGCTGGGTCAGAAGTTCAGCCACAGTACAATCCACAGGTACAGTACAGCCCTATGATGTAACCTAAACAGGCTTTTTTAAGATTGCCGTTTGTGACTTAAGTCTGACTAGTTCGATGTCTTATTCTCTCTTAGTGATGTAATCTTATATTCTACTTCCCTCATTTTTTAAAGCATGTCATGCCTGGAGGTTATCCAAATGGCCACGGTGTCTACAGCCCACCACAGACACAGTATTCAAGTGGTTTCCACCCATCAAATCCATTCTACTGTGCTGAAACTCAGCGACCTGCACCCGGATCCTATCCAAATCTAGGCTGTCCTGCAGAGCAAAGCAGCAGTGCCTCTGGGCAACCACATTCCCAGCACCAACAACATCACTATCCTGGACCACACTGTCAAGGGGTATTTGGCGTAATGTTGTTTCACTTCCTTCACAGTATGTCCGAAATTAATATTTACTTCATTTTGAAAATTCTATTTATGTCAGGGTGCAGGATATCCTCCTGGAGCTTATCCTCACTACAGTGACGGTGGCCACCCAATGCCTTCAAACCCACCATATCCCACTGGCCAACCGGTTCAGAGCCCATCCCCTGAAGCTTGGACACACTCTGGTGCATATGCCCCTCCACAGCAGCAATGGCCTCCAGGTCAACAGGCTCCACAAAATCCTTATGGAAATCCTGTGCGTCCTCCTCATCCACCAGCATGGCCAGGGACTGGTACCGGTGCACCCCCACCATACCAGCCCAAGGTACATTTCCTAAGTAACAAATGTATTCTAGAAGTTTTGTTGGGGGGGGATTTATGATTTATGTAGGGTACAGATTTGCTTATTTCTATAGTAATCAAACTTTTATATTATTCAAGGAGCAGCGTCCACCACCTGTTGGACCAAAACCCAAGATGACTCCAAATTCTTCCAATGGGAAACCTGCAGAGATAAGTTCTCCACCTCAGATGTACAACAGACCCAATCAGAGTGAGTCCTCTGGTCCAAACCAGACCCCAGCTCAAAGCCAGTCTCCTGCCCTGGGCCAGCCCACCCCTCAGCCCCTGGGCGATAACCCCAGCCTGGCTAAGGTCCAGCAGGTCATGGCCAGAGTGCTACTACTTCAGGAGGATGTGGACGAGTTTGTTGGCAAAAAAACTGATAAAAGTTATCGATGTTTGGAGGAACTGCTTACCAAAGAGCTACTGGAGTTGGACTCGGTGGAGACTCAGGGACAAGAAAACGTTCGCCAGGCAAGAAAGGAGGCCGTCCAGCGGATCCAGGCCATTCTGGACCAACTGGAAAAGAAAGCTTTCTGAGCTGGACTTATTCTTATACTGTATGTTGAAACTTGGTCCTTATAGAGATATCTTTTATCTTAATCAGCCCTACAATTAAATGGGTAATGGTTGAGTTGAATTAAAATGATAAAAGTTTAAGGCTTCAACCCTCCTTTTTAGATATGCAATATTAATGTGTGCATATCTAATGTTATTGTCACTCACTCAGATTTGAGCGGAGGTGCTGATGACAACAACCTGTCACAACTCATACTCTATCCAAAGCTTTGCCAGCATAATGTAGAGCAGTCAAAGTGGTGCCTAGTGCCACACAGCAGCTGTTGTTTTACCTGTGACACAGATTCAGATTGTCATCATTGTGTTTCCTCAGGACTGTAACACACACTTCCAGTGGATTGGACAACTGTTTGCATGAACCTTCTAGTTACTGACTTGCAGTCAGAACATGTAGCTGCCCATTAACATAATTTTTTCTGTATTTAAGTGCAAGTTGTTACCTTCACTTGTGCTCCCAGTCTTGCATGCTCTACAAAAGTTCAACAACACAGTTGAACTAATGCCATTTCTAGAAAAATAAATAGGCCATGAGCCTTGCTGATGAAACCCCCTAAAGAGCCTGCCTGCCCTATATAAGATACAGATTTAGATAAAATCAGACCTCCAAAGAATACCGCCAACTGTTATTTCTAAAATGTCGAATATCTAAAGTATCCCAGGTTTTAATAGCGTAATTTTCTCTTTAGGCAGATGTAAAGCAGGAATTTCAGTCATTATAAATTTGAGTGCCATATTTGTTGGGATAGTTTAAGTTATCAAAATAAAAAGACCACACCTTTGCATGAGTCAATCATTGCTACTTGTGTTAACTTTGTTGTGCTGTTTATTTTCTTACTGTAAAGTTTAAAATGTTGTGCATGTTTGCAACACATGATGGGAATCTGCCTGATACATACATACATACACACATAAAAGCAAAATATAAGAAAGTAATAATTAAAAGTTAAATATATTTTTAATGTGTTTGTTTTACTTTTTACATCACAAAAAAAGTTTGAGCAAAAATATGAATTATACTCTATGTTTTTGCCATGGAAAGCATAGGTTCTTGCCAAGTGGAGCTTTCACACTACGCTGCATGTGCCAGCTCTTTAAATAGACAGCTATTCTGATTCAAAACCATAAACACACGCAGCATGGGCCACTGGGCGACATCAAATCTAGGGTCAGATGGCTCAAGTGCTTTCAGGACAAGGCAGTGGCACTACTGAGGCTACCTGATCAAAGGCAGTTGCAGCATCAAAGATTCTAGTGCATCAGGACTAATTACCTGGGAATTATTTTGGGGGCTTTTATACTTACACTTGGATTTGATTTAAAAACTGATTTTTCTGAAACGTGTAACTGCTCAAAAATATGTCTTATATTTCTAAACTTCCTGCATCCTGGAATGACATGCCACCTCCAAGAAAAATGGACATTGACCTGAGTTCTCCAGGTTTAGCAGTGAACCAACTGGAAAAGCTTCTCTTCACTGGCAAAGCAATAATTAGTCATGCAGACGAGGTGTGGCCCAGGCTATACATTGGTGATCAGTGAGTAATACATTTCTTAACCCTTTTTTTTTTAAGTTGTCTTTTAACCTACTATATTTTAGTTTATTTTTATGTTCTTCTATAGAATGGTTTAGTCATGGTCATATTTGCCAATATGACCCTTTGAACATTACCTTTCAAATATTGGCTGAATTGAACTTAAGCTTATGCACAAATATTGCTCAAGTAGATTTGCTGCATGCTTATGTAAAAAGACCAGATCATAAATCAGTGTAAAAGGAGGATAGGAAACCTTATACTTTAGTTGCATTCCACAACAGGAACTTCCATAAACTATGGCCCTGCTATGCGAACTGTTTTTCTGTTGCGGTGGCCTATAAAAAGTGTGTCTCAAATGTCTTTTGGCTTAATGTCCGCTGTCTTTTGGGAAATTATCTTTGCTGTGTAATGTTTTATGCATGTTACAGACAGAGTGCCGAGAACCGGGAAGACTTATACAAGCATCGAATCACTCATGTTCTAAATGCCGCTCACAGTAAGCGCAAAGGCCAACCAGAGATTTATAGGGGATTGCAGATTGAATACATGGGAATAGATGCACGAGACTCGTGTGATTTTGACATGAGTGCCCACTTCCAATCGGCTGCAGACTTTATCCACAGAGCTCTCAGCAAAGGAGGTACAGCATCTACAAAATGTATTAAACACTGACATGTTCAATATTTCCTATTGTATAATATTGCTGACTTTCAGGTAAAGTGCTGGTGCATTGCCATGTTGGGGTGAGCCGTTCAGCCACACTGGTCCTTGCTTACTTGATGCTGAAACAGAATTTGACTCTGGTGGAAGCAATTTGTGCTATTAAAGAAAACCGTGGGGTGATTCCAAACCGAGGATTTCTGCGACAGCTTATTGATCTGAATAAACAACTTTTTAACTGATTAAGTGATTTTTCTTTTTTTTAAATATACATTTCATTTACACAAACATATTATATACAAATGTATAATGCATTTAATTCTTTTTTTTTTTATGTACAGCCTCCCTTCTGGAACATTCTTGGGAAAATTGTAATTTCACATATTTAGCATTTAAACAGATCATGCACTAATAACTTTAATTTAATTTAATTTATTTAT